>JAAAKG020127284.1:0-37919 GCA_010014905.2 Druon quercuslanigerum
CTCACCTCTGGACTGGAATTATTTTAGTCTATTTATTTGTTTGCACTATCAAGTTAAAATTTGAACATCAAAGCACAGGCAATTATTTTTTTGTTAGGGCAAAATCATAAAATATTTATATCTTACATTATACATGCGTATTTACAGGATGATTACAAACATTCAGAAAAGTCTATCTCATAGCACACATTTTAAAACAAATAAATAACTTTTAAACGAAAAAATCAACTTTTTGCTAAAAGAGATAAAAATGGTTTAGAACATATTAAATACATTTTGTAAAAATCGACTGAATAGAGTTCGTAGACAATCTTATAAAGAACATAGTAAATCGATACAGTGTTATAGATATTAAATAAACATTACGGCTAATTTCTAAAGATAAAATAAAATGGATAACTTAAATCAACTATTTCCCAATAAATATTTACGTCTTAAACTATTCTTTCTACAGTAAATTTATATTTCGTTTCCAAAATTTGTTAGACTTAGCAATGCGGCTACCTTTTTTGATTTTATAAATCAAGTTAAAGGTTGAGTAATGTGCTTGTCGACTTCATAATGAAAACATCCTTAATATTTTAAATTTGTTACTCAATACCAAAATCCTGTTTCCATAAATTCCTCTAATTTAAAGTAGTTTTCATATAAAATATGCCCTATATATTACTTATGCAAATTTTTACGAAATGAAAATAATAAAGAAAATAGTCTTCAAAGTCAATAATTTATTTTTTATTCACTTTCAGAAGTATTGAAATTTTCATCTTTTTAAAGAAAGTGTGCGTACAAATATCTTGTTTTTCTTTACTTTGCTAATATTATTAGCCCTATTTTCTTTGTTTCTATTTACTTTTCTCCCTTCAATTAGAGTTTCTAGCAAACTCAACATTTACTTTTTTAGTTATTCATTTTCAATATTTATAGATTTATTTGCCTAGGAACTAAATATAATGTTCTCTAAATTATAAAAGATGTGTAATACTTTCCTAGCTAATCTGAAAAATGAATTAAAAATGCCCTCGCGTTTTGTTTACATTATGTTTCTAATGTACGCCTATTTCAAGGACATTGTATAAAAACCTAGTTGTATTCTAACAAGCTAAATAGCGCGGTGCAACCGGGCTCCGAAGTTATCGCCCCTCACGTGCTCGGTTATTGATCTTTGAATGATCCTATTTTGTTAACGAATAATTCAATTATGGTAAAACTTTTCAGAAAACTTAATTATATCCTACTGAGCATTCTTATTGCTGAAAGCTTGGGCTTACTCAAAATTCCCTCGATAAACGAAGCGTTTGAAAATGGTCTATAGTTATTTTGATACTGATTACCAAAAAATGTATAACAGCGTGGTTATAGAATCCGGAGACTCAAATTATCTTGATTTACAAATAATAAAAACAACTGAAGGTAAGTTAATTACCAATTGGTTTAAAAAAGCTTCATGGTCTAGTAGATATCTTAATTTTAACTTCCAACATTTATTTTGTCAACAGTTCGGCCTAATAAAACGTTTAAAACATAGAAGAATTAAATTGAGTGATATTAGACTTCCTTTGATAAATATTATTATTCGAGAACGAATTCATGAAATCTATAATAGTTCTAGTAAGAAAAATAACTGGTTTGACAAGTACAATAAGTTGGATTTAAAAGTTTCTTCACCGTCTGTTCAAGGCGAGGGGCTATTCACTGAAAAATTCTCATGACGACCATCGACTATCTTATCCGAAATCCTAAAGTCGTCCCTATCGTCGTCACGAGTCGTCAGCAGAAGTCTTTCTAGCCCGGGGGCTGGGTATGTTCCCGAATGCATTCAAGAGGCAAAAGATAAAAACCAGTTAATCTTACGTAGTTTGATCTGCTAAATCCAATGATACCGGTTAGTTTTACGAGAAATGGATGGGTTTTGTTTAAAACGCAATTGTTTAAACAAATATGAAAAAATGGTTTTTCTCAACGGGACAAATTTTTAAAAAAATATGGTCAATTCTAAGCATAAAAGTTATCTTGTAATTTTTTTGTTAAATGCATATTTACAATGTTATAAATTTTCAATGTTCAAAATTTTACGTTTTTTGCAAACTTTGAGTATCGATTATTCTTGGCCTCTTGAATATTTTTTAAAAATCAAAGAAGCAATTTGTTCTTTGAGAGTTCCTATACCTCTTCATTGTACATAACGTTGGATTAACTAGTCGGACGCCTAGTTATCGTAATTTACAAGTAGCGCCTTTTGTGCGCGCGACAGTGCGTTTGACGCTTAGGGATGGCGAGGTACTCGCGGCCTTACTGAAGTAAGTATGAAATTTGTCCTGACTCTTTGCAGTCAATCAATTAGTTCTTAATAAATCATTATTTTATTATATATTAACATTGCAAATAATTATTTAAAATATCAATGAGAGCATTATGTGTGCATACATTTCTACGTCCTTTTTATATACTAATCATACATTAAATTTGATAAACATGTCAATATTATTAAAATTTATATCAATAGGAAAATTCGTTGGTGCCAAAGAAAGTTTACATATTATTACCGCCTATGAGCGAATTTGTTCCAAATTTTCGGTGTACAGCTTGCACTCGAACAACGTCATATTGTTGTTTAGAAGCCAAAATAAAGTGTTGTTCCTTTGATTTGTGGCAAAAGAATGATACATGTAAAAATAACTTTAATGAGCCTGATGAAAAAAACTAAGCAGAAAAATATTTATATTTTATATATTCTGATATTTATGTACAGTGTATGATATTTAGTTCATAATAAAGCAATGTTTGTACATAATAAAATAATTATTTATTAAGAACTAATTGATTGACTGCAGAGTCGGGACCAAATTCATACTTACCTCAGTAAGGTCGCGAGTACCTTGCCAGCCATAAGCGCCAAACGCACTGTTGCGCGCACAAAAGGCGCTTTTTGTAAATTACGATAACTAGGCTTCCGACCGGTTAATCTAATGTTGCGTATAATGAATAGGTAGAGGAACTCGCAAAAAACAAATTTCTTTTTTAATTTAAAAAAAATATTTAATAGACCAAGAATAATCGGTACTCAATGTTTGCAAAAAACGTCAAATTTTGAACTTTGAAAATTTATAACTTTGTAAATATGCATTTAGCAAAAAAATGGCAAGAAAACTTTTATGTTTAGAATTGTCTATATTTAAAAAAAAAATTTGTCTCGTTGAGAAAACCCGTTTTTTCATATTTATTTAAACAATTGCATTTTAAACAAAACCCATCCACTTGTCGTAAAATTAACCGGTATCAATGGATTCAGCAGGTAAAAATACATATTATTAACTGGTTTTTATCTTTTGCCTCTTGAATGCATATGGGAATATACCCACCCCGGACTATTCAAAGGCTTTGGTAGTCTCTGAGCATTCTTCGGTACTTCGCGGGAAGTCGGTGGAACTCGGGAAATGGATCTCAATTGATTTCCTACGTCCATATTATTTGCGTCGAGATTTGTGATCTGATCCAATTGGATGCAATTATAACTTTCGGTTCATTAGCTCGTGTTCAATAATTATAATAATCCATTTTTCTTATTTTTTAAATTAAAAATTCATCTTTCTTATTTAAAAATGAACTTTTTGTTCAAATTCATTTTCTTGTCGGGAATTAAACTGCTTTGAATAGGAAATTCGTGCTTTTGAATTAAAAAATTATTTATCTTCGTTTAAAGAGTGATATTTCTGATTAAAAAATGAGCCTTTTGATAAAATTAATTTTTTTCGTCAGAAATTAAAATTTTTTAATAGAAAATTTGTTGTTTTGGACTGATAAATTGAAATTCTTTGGACAAAAAGTCATAATTCTGAATAAAAAAAGAACTTTTTGATCAAATTATTCTCTTTCATCAGAAATTAAATTTTTTTCATAGTAAATTCGTCTTTATGGATGAAAAATTCATCTTTTTTGGGTAAAAAGTGATATTTCTGATTAAAAAATGACATTTAAAAATATAGAGGTAAAAAATAGATTACCGATCACCGTATTAGATCAGCTATCTTGATTTTGTTATTTCCAATCTCAAATTCATATTGAGCGACTGAAATAACCACTTAGTACCAAGTTTCAATCAAATCCGTGAATTCATCAGGAACTTTCCCATAACGTGTATACACGTTATCCTGTGTTTAGGTTTTTCCAGACCATGATGTGTACACACGTCATCCGCCGTGAAAGGGTAAAACGTCATGGGGCTTCTAGGATTTCTGAATATCGCTTAAAACAAAACAAAAATAGCATCTACTTTTTTATGGATTCGAACAAATTAGTAAATTTATTCTTCTTTTTCATATTAACTTGTTTTATGAATAAAATTAATATTATTGAACATTATCCATGCATAATATTAAAAACGTAATTACTTATATAGATCCTATATTACACACAGCCTAAAAATTTGTTATTAATAGTTGATTACGTTAAAAGAACAAGGTTCATAGTTCGTAGCCACGCCCTTTAATGGATAATTGTAATTCATCATAAGATCAATTTATAAATGTTTGTTAGCATTATTGATAGAAACATTTTTGTATTGTAAATGATCGTTTAATGATAGAAAAAAATTATGTTTTTAACATTTTTCTACCAAACTATAATTTGTAAACTTTCTTACATTTGGAAGGAGATAAAAAATATGAATTATGGGCAGAATCTTATTTTGAACAATTCGAGAAAAAATGTAGAAGCTCTTAAATAATTATGAAAAATTTAGGAAGATAACGTTTTTATTAATTTCTGGAAACATTTGAAATGGGTTAGGTTTTACTTTAAAGGAATAATTTAAACTATTAAATTTTAACGATTTAATTGAAAAAGATTATGAAATATTTTGTGAAACTGATTTGAGTTTTAAGTATGCAAAATTTTTTTAGGTAAATTGAATTTTTCAGGGTCTCAAGAGAATGAAAAAAAAGTTTATGAAAAATTTTTTAAATTATTTCTTAGAATTAAAAAAAAGTGTACAAGATTTTAAAGTAAAATGTTCTAATTTTGCAACATTAAATCATTTAAGAAAAATTAATCAACATAATTCTATTTAAGCCTTCTTGTGCAATTTTGTCGCACAATTATTTTAAAGTTCATGTTGCTTTGAAAACTGCACTTTTAAATTTGAGTAAGTTTAAAAGATATTGAGAAATTTTGAAACAATTAAAAAATAATTAAAATTTATAAAGATTTTTTGCTAAATTTGGGAAGGTTTAACGAAAATGATAAAATAAAAACTTTTTTAGGTTGCCAGGAAAGAATAAAATAATTTTTGATTTTGAAAAATTACTTTTAAAAGATCATTTAAAAACAATTTCAAAACATTTTGAGTGATTATCAATATTTTCAAAAAAAATGTGAAAGATTTTAAGGGCAGTTTTTTATTTCTCAGAATTAAAAAAATATATATTAGAATTGAAGAGGTTCAAAAATAGTTTTAAACTTTAAAAGATTTTCATAAATGTAGACTTTTAAAGATTTTAAAAACAAATTTTAGGAGCTTTAAACGGATTTTGAAAGGCTTCAAAAGAAGAAACAAATTTCTTTAAAATGTATGGACTAACTTCAATTTTATGAGACGATTTTTTACATTTTTAATGATTTTTTTAAATATTGAGAAAGATTTCGAGTCAGTTAAAAATATTCTCAGGAATTGAAGACGTTTTCATCTAAAATATTCAAAAATCTTTTTTTTTAATTTTCTTAAGGATTTTATAACAATTATATTTATATAAATTTAGAAGCAAACTGCTAATGCTTACTTTTCTGTTGTCAATTCTCAGAATTTAATTTAAACTCCAGATAAAGTGTTCAAAATTTTTTTAACAAATCAATGGGAATAAAAAATTTTTATGTTATTTTATTAATAATATTATTTTGTATTCTTCATCTTAAAAGTATGCATGTCGATGACTCTAAATATTTCTTTATAAAAACTAAACATAATTTTCATTAAAATATGTGACCACAAATGACCGCAAATCACGACAATACAAAAAATATAACCATCAGCACTGATGAGGCTTTAGCCTGGGTATGAATTTATGACGACAATGTGTTGACGTAATTAAAAAACTCGTTGAAAAAGTTTCTACGAATTTTTTTTGGCGGCCGAAATTTACATTTTGTTGACTTTCCGTGAATTATGTTAAGTTACTTAGTTAATAAAATCTCAGACCTTGGATAATTTTAATATTTTTAAAAATCGGTCAACGTTATCACTTGATTTTAAAATTAACTTAATTCATGCTAAAGATAGCATGTCCAAAAAAAATGACCTTAATTATTTATATTTGATAAGTCACAAGTTCCCAAGTATTTTCAACCTAGTTTTTAATTATTTAAACCATTTTTTTTAGTTTAAATATTTAAAAGTTATTATTTTTCAGGTGAAATGATACAGTTGATAAATTTAAAGAATAGTATTTCTTGTGTAACATATTAAGTAATCTTTGAAAAAGGGTTTTGAACATGAAAAAAAATTCTAAACAGAAAAAGGATTGCCCGGATTCAGACCTCCTGAAAAATATTTCACAGAATCTTTATTCTCATAAGTAATTTATTTGTTTAAGTAATTACTAATTAATTAATACAAATATTTGATGAAATGTTACTCCTGTGAAAAGTATTCTGTTCCTAAAGAACCACTCATATAAATTATATAAATATTTCTACTCATGAGTTTTTTCAAATAATATATTCCATCTGATTGCCTCACCTGCAACAAAAATGAAGTAACATATTAGTTTTAGAGAATGTAAAAAAATAGGTCAAATTAGACACCCTTTTCTTTCACCTCCTTCCCAAATTTCATCTTCCTCTACCCCTCCCCCTTCACTTCCACAGCTAACATACTTCTTATGCTACTTCTCTTTCCCAGTCATCACTTTCCCTCTCCTACTCATCCGCACTACCCTACTAATCCTCGCTTAACTTCCCACACTAACCTTCCTTATTTTTAATCATTTACTACACTTCCCCACACTTCACCTGCCCTATTTTTACTCCTCTTCTTCTAGTTTCCTTTCCCTTATTTTACCTCACTTCTACTGACTGTAACTTTCCTAATTTCATCTACTGTTCTTTCACTAATTGCGCATCACTGCCCATCCTCTTTTATTTCCGCTAACTTCCCATACTTCCCCTCTACACACTTCACCCTTACCCAAATTTTTCCTCATGTACTTCCCGCCCCCTCACTTCCTCAGCTAACACACCTCCTACACTACTTCAATTCCCCAGCCATCATTTCCTGTTTCATACTCACCCGAATTAACCTACTAGTCGTCCATTCACTTCCCTAACTACCCTCCCTTATTTTAAATAATTTCCTCTACTTTCTCTCACGTACTGTCCCTAATTTCCCCTATGTTCCTTTACCTGACCTTCCCTTATTTCTTCTGAAATCTTCTACTTTTACTTTTCCTTAATTCCTCTACTTCTCCTGCGCTCATGACCCTTCACTTTCCATCGTCTCATTTCCGCTTACTTCTCCTCTACGCATTTCACCCTTCGCCACTAATTTCTTCCTCAAATTCTTTCTCATCTACTTCCCGCCCTTGCACTTCCTCAGCTAACACACTTCTTACCCGAGTTTCCTTCCCCAGTCACCACTTCCCCTGCCCTACTCTCCTGCATTACCCTATTAGTCTTCCATTCATTCCCCTCACTACTCTCCCTTATTTTAAATAATTTCCTCTACTTTCTCTCACGAACTGTTCCTAATTTCCCCTGTGTTCCTGTACCGAAACTTCCCCTATTTCTCTTTAATTCTTTTACTTTTACTTTCCCTTGTTTCCTCTGCTTGTCCTCATGTACCTCCCCCTTCCCACACTTCTTAAGCCAATATACCTCTTACCCAACTTTTCTTGCCCAGCCATTACATTCCCTTTCTTACTCACCCGCGCTACGCTTCTGCTCTTCCATTTACTTCCCTAACTACCCTCCCTTATTTTCTATAACTTCCTCTACTTTCTCTCACTTACAGTCCGTGATTTCCTTTTTTTACTCCACATTCCCTCTCCCTATTTTACATCACTTCTTTCGCTTTGACCTTTCCTAATTACCCTCACTTCCTATTCTCTCATTTCTGCTTAGTTCCCCTACTTCTGCTCTACTTATTTAACCTTTCGCTACAACTCACTTCCTTAAAATATTCCTCCTCTGCTTCCCCCTTCCCTCTTCTCATCGGCTCCCACTCATCCAAACTAATCTACTAGTCCTCCCTTATCTTCCGTCACTACCCTACCTTATTTCCAATATTTTCCTCTATTCCCCCTCACATTCCCACCATAATTTCCTCTCTACCTCTAGTTTCTCTTGCCTTATTTTATCTCAGTTCTTTTACTCTTACCTTCCATAGTTACATTCACTTCTCTCCTCCTTATTTCCCCTCCTGGAACAAAATTTGACCCTAAAAAGAAATTAAAAGTATTAAAAATTAATTTCAAATATTTTGAATTTCTTTTCAGCAACTTGGTACGGATATTTACAACTACAATGTGCTTTTGGATTATCAAGTTAACCAATACGTCGCATCGGATGGTTCTAAACCATTTGGTGAAGCACCAGATGATCAGAGGGCGGTTTGTTCTTGGAAAGCAGTTTAATTATACTTACAGATAAGAAAATACATATTATCTATAATTGGCGTAATTTTATTAGGGTTGGAAAATCCTTTACCTTAAGAAATTAAATACAAATCGAAATTGTATGCTAACATTACAAGATCAGTAATTAACCTATATATAAGCATATATATAATATATATATTATTGTCAGTATTGTAAATACTTTTTTGTAAATAGATAATAGGTAAATTTAAACATTTGATAAGAACTTTAAAGACTAGGTAAATAATCTTTATTATTAATGTCAATATCTTTGGATATCTGCCATCTAGTTGCACAAGGTCGTAAGCCACACGATTGTCCAAAATTAGTCAAAGTAGGCGCCTTGCGCTTACAAGAAAGAGTTTGGTAGCCTATTAGGAAGCAAATAAGTCGGTCACATCTCCCCCTCCGATACTGAATCTCCACTACTCGCCGTATATTTCCCTACTTCCCCTTCCCGACCCTAATTTCCCTCCAAAACTTCAACCCTCGCTTCCCCTCCCTTCACCAACTTTTCTTCCTCTGTGCCCCCTTTCTACACTTTACCAACAGTTCCCCTTACTGTCTCTACCTCTATCATTTCTTCATGATACCCTGTGTTTTGAGTGCCGGCAACCTGATTCCTTACTGGTAGCGCGCGCATTTTAAATTTTATAAATATTCAAATTTAATATTGATGATAAATACTGATTAGGAAATGCATCGAAATAATTTCTTAATCCTAAAATAGAATTTTAAAGTGACGGATAAAAAGATAATGTGGTTTTATTTAAAAGACGTTATTAATTCTAACTACAAAAAAAACTAATTTTTAATTTATTTTTGATAATTTTAATGATTTTATTATAATTCACATTATTGGGAATAAGCATAAAATTAATTTAGATACTCGATAGAGACGAGATTAATCATTAATCAATCTTCTTTTAGGATTAGGAAATTACTGTTTATGCATTTCCCAATCATTATTTATAATAAATCATAAATCTGAATATTTATTTTATTCAAAATCAGCGCGCCAACAGTAACAAATACGAGCTTACTGGCGCGACACAAGCGTAGTTCAAAAAGTTCTAAAAATTGGGAGCACTGGTCAATTGCTCATTTTGCTTGATTAATTCAAGAGTTAAAAAGATTTAAATAATTTCAGATAATTTTGAAAATCAATTAAACATTTTAAAATATTTCTGATTTGGAACAGAGAATTTTTGAAAAAAATTTTATCCTAAGTTGGAATATAAGATAATTTTTCTAACAGAAATAAGAACTCCTGATTGAAAACAGAAAATTTTGTAAATGAATTTTAACTTTTAATTTAAAAAAGGATTTATTAAATCCCCTGCTTATAAATCAGAATTAAAATTATTTTTCAAAATTTCCATTCGATGTAAAAAATTTCCTATTCCACATCAAGTTATTATTCATAATAGAAACTCTTTGTATTAACGTAACAATTATAATTCTTAACAAAAATCATCTTCTGAAATGAACCTAAAATTAAAATTATTTACGATAATTCCTAGAACTAACACAGAATTATACTTCTTTCAGGAAATTCCCTGTTGAATAAAATTAAAATTATAATTGTTTGTGCACACTGCCTGTTCCAAAGTAAAAATTACAATTATTTACGGGAATTCCCTGTCTCAATGGTTAAAATTATATTTATTTGCTAAAATTTCTTGTACGGAACTCAAAATTAAAATCATTTTTTAAAAATCCCTTTCTCAAAGTAAAAATTTTAATTCTGCAGGGAAATTTCCTTTTTCAAACTTAAAAAATTAAATTTCTTTGCTAAAGTTCTATGTCGCACCTTAATGTTATAATTATGTATGTATGATGTATTTTCATAAATGTCATATTCCAAGTCAGCATTTTGAATATTTTGGCAAATTGCATATTCCAAGTGAAAATCTTAATTTTTTAGAAATTCCCGGTTCAACTTAGAATTCGAGTAACGCAATATATGAAACTACTTTTAATTTGCATATAAGTACAGTTTAGAGAAAAATTCCGGTTGTTTTCCATTGTTTCTAGCCAGGTAGATACCCTGATTAAATAGGAGTGCAATACTAAATTGTAAATCGTTATTTAAATACTGTGAAATTTGATAGTTCAATTTTCTGATATATAATATTTATTATTTTTATTTTTAAAAAACTTTATATTTTATTTTATATGGAGAAATATTATACATATTTTTTTATTCATAAATCGTTATAAACAGTTACATTTTTCCAAAATGTAAAATTTATTCATTTGATGACGAAGTTATAACAATTAATTTTGCAAAGAGAATTTATAGTAAATATTTAATATTTGTCTTTCTTTTTCTTTTCAAGATTTGCCCTAGAAGATTTTCTACGAGTAAAATGGAATTTAATTACTGATTGTATTAAAAATTAAATAAAATTAAAATGTATCCACCAATTAGTTTGCATTTTTTCGCTTTGCAATTAGAATTAAATATGAAAATTTCTGCATAATTAGAAATGATCGATAATTCTCCAGCATAACCCACACGTAATAGAATAAGTCAGACAAGTTGATTTTTTACGTATGTTTAAAATGATTTTATTTCCTAAAATGAACAGAATATTATTTTAAATTGTTCTAGTGACATTATGCAACTAGATCGACGATATGCTAAAAGTGTAAAATGAAACAATATTAGTAATAAAAGTAAAAGTAAAAGATTAATGTCTATTTTAATTTTTTTATCACAAAATGGATTTATCAAAAACGCAAATTGTAAAATAATCTTATTGCGATATAAATCTTTTTTGATTTATTTTAAATTATATGTGTAATAATTATTAAATTTTGAACACGAATTTTAGGTTAATTTAAAGATACCCTTTTCTCGCTGAGTATACTTGATTTTGCCAAAAAATATAATAATAAAGGTTGATTACAAAGTTGCCAACGAAAATTGCTTCTGCAAGTGATAATTATGTATTTAGTATAGTAAATATTATTGTGATTCTAATTGCAATAAATTATTCTTAAAAAGAACGTTTTCATTTACTCTTTGAATAATTGGCTCTTTTGTCAACAGTGAGAAACAAATTTTTGTTGGTCAGTGATATCAGCAAAAATAGACTGGTATAACAAAGAGCATTTGAAATCATAAACAAATATATTCACCCGGTCGATTTTGATTTCGAATAAAAATTAACACACAATCGGGAAGAGTACGCTTGCAAGTCATGTCAAACTGTTGACAGAAATTTGAATGAAATGTTATCCTCTAAATAATTAAAATATCTAATTTTTTAACAAGCTTCTTCGACCCAGTGAAGAAACTATTTCTGTAAATTGTTGATAAATATTTCTTTCATCAACGATTATTTCGTGTTTATTGAATAGCCCGGGGCTTGAATCGACTAGAATACTTAAAAAAAGTTGAATATAATTTTATAAAAGTTCACAAAAAGTAGCATAAAAATGAAGTTGAATTTTCATTTAAAACGAGGAACTTTTATCAACTTAATTAAATTTTTAACCCAAAAGTCGAATTTTCAAGCAAAAAGACGAATTTTTTATATGACTCTTAAATTTTTAACACAAGAGTTAATTTATAAACAAAAAAGATGAAGATCTAAACAAAAAATATTACTTTTTAAGAAAATAATTGAATTATGTACGAATTTTTCAAAAATTTCAATCAAAGAGATTACTCAATTTTCAACCAAGCAGTTTAATTTTTAAGACGAAAATATAATTTTCTTACAAGACAGATGAATTTTCAGAAAAAACATGATTTTCCACGAAGAAAGCAGAATTTTCAATAAAAGAAGATGAAAAATTTTAAGAAAAAAAGACGAATTTTCAACAAAGTTTGTTGAATTTTAACCTGAAAAGATAAATTTTGAATTGAGTGATCGAATTATCAAACAAAAAAGATTCAAATTCAACTCAATCGTTGAATTTTCCAGCCAAAAAGATGAATTTTTTAATGAAAGAATTTTTAGCTAAACTTTTTGAGTTAAAAAAATTTACACCATTAGTTGCATTTCCAACCAGATAGTTGAACTTTTAATCAAAATAAATTAATTTTCAACCAAATAGTTGAATTTTCATCCAAAGAGACGATTTTTTTAGAATAGAATTCAATTTTAACAAAAAAGTTTATTTTCAATCAAGAAAGATGAATTTTGAAAAAAATTCGATTTTCTAGCAAATATTCGAATTTTTTAATAAAAAAGATTAACAAAATAATCGCAGTTTCAGCCAAATAGTTTATTTTGAACATACAAAGATGAATTTTGAACCAAATGGTCGAATTTTAAAGGAAAAATAATTCAACTCTAACTAAATAGTTGAATTTTAAATTGAAAGAGACGAATTTTTATCAAAATCTCACGAGGATGACTTTTCAACCATGAAGGTGCGTTTTGAAAATAATAATTGAATTTTTAACTAAGTAGTCGAATATTCAAATAAAAAAAGATAAAGAAAGATATAAAGATAAAAAAGATAATTTTCAACAAAGAAAGATGCATTTTTAAGAAAATAGTTGAATTTCTAAAAAAGGTAAATATTTATCCAAATAGTTGAACTTTTATGGGATCAAATATTTTTTAGTAGAAAGTTAAATTTTTCTCCAAAACAGAAGTTTTCTGACATAAAAAATGAATTTTCCGTACAAAAGGATGAATTTTCTATCCCAAAAGGCAAATGTTCAACAAAATCGCTGAATATTTGACCAAATACTCAATGTTCAAAACTAATATCAAATGAAATAATATTTATGTATTTAAAATGTTTTTTAAAGTTTTCTAAATGTAAAAATTTTTTTAAATTAAAAAAATTTTTTTTGTATATTACGCGTCGATTAAGAAAAATGAAGTTACTAGCTTGTTGAGAAGTACTTAAATTTTCGATCAGCATATTTAATTGATTGCCGACATGAACGAAGGCCAAGTCAGGTAAAGGCGTTTAAAAATATGAGTTTTTAACAAAATACTCGAATTTTCAACAAAACAGTCGTATGTGCATCCAAAAAGAGTGAAAAAATGAAAAAAAGGAATTATTTAGAAATGAAGAAGGTGCATTTTTTTCTAAAAGTCGAAAAAATACGAACCCTGGCCTTTATGTTTTATAAAAAAAGTCACCTTCTATGAAAAAGGCTAGAAATTAAATTTAGAAGAAACGATCGGTCTGTTTAATTCAAGAATTAACTATGTGACTGACCTTGCTCTATTTTTTAATTCAAATTACATGGAAAGTTAAGGGTCAACATTATTTTCCAGAATTAAACGTATAAGCACCGAACTTTGTGAAAAATATTTGCATATGCATTGAAAGCTTCTAAGTAAATATCGAATCGCAAATAGGTAATGTCCGAATGACACAAGATACCTCAACATTTTTAGTAGTCACTTGAAAATTTTCAGTGTGCGTGCATTTTCAGACTGCGACAATCAAACGCAGTAAAAATGGGTATCCTAGAAACGTACAATTATTACTACTATGAACAGTCAGGTTTGATTTTTTGCAAAATTATTAATGAAGCTGCATGTGTTGGTAGCTTTTTCTTCTCTTTTCCAAAGTGCTTTTATATTTTAAATCAAATTTTTGTGTTATTTAAAACTTGATAGGGAGAAACTCATTAAACCCTTGAGCAGCATTTTGTGTTCAAGGAAATTTTCCCTGGGAGAAAGATAAAAATTAACTTTTATTTTCGTCAATCCTAGTGTCCTATGGTTTTTTAAATAACAGAATACGAAATTTTAGTTAAAATTTGGAAATCCAAAATGGCTGATCTTAGATAAAAAAAAAAAATTGTAAAAATCTAAACCTCAAACCTGTTTCCAAAATTTTTTATGTTTTATATTAGATCAGTTTCTATTCACAACCTAATTTTTTACGGGTTCGTATTCTACAACACTAATAAACTGTTGAAAGAAGGTTCCATGGAAGTGTGTCAATTTCTCGGATTTCTTGACATTTTCAAGAAACCATGTTGAGTCAGCCATTTTTAATTTTTTAATTTGAACCACGGACTCGTATTCTACGACCCCAAACACCCGCAGAAATAAGGTTTTACGGAAGTGTGCCAAGTTCTCGGATTTCTTCCGACTTTCAAGCCGCCATATTGGATCAGCCATTTTGAATTTTGAAATTTTGACGACAGATTCGTATTCTATGACCCGAGAAACACCTAGGCACAAGGTGTCGTGAACATTGAAACAAGGAACCATAAGGTACAAGCGTTTGACGCAAAATGGTGTCAATTGAACCCCGGGACACGAATCAAATTGACGCCACATGGCGTTAAGTTAATTTTTATCAAAAAGTATAAAAGATGGAATTTCAACCAAGAAATATTCTTCTCATTTTCTCATGCAAATTGTTGAGTTTCAAGTTCTTTATGACGAAACGTGAACATTCGATAATTCTAAGGCTGCAGGGGCCTCCACCGCTACCGTGACCTCCAGGTTATTTTTGTCAAACGACGTTTATTGGCTGACCCAGCCTGGCATCGATGCGCGCGCTGTAAGCAACTTTTTGAATTGCGCATGTGCCGAAAATCGTGCGTCGATTAAAACCAATAAACACTATCGATAATAATACAGATAAATATTTTAATCAAATTTTTACTTCACACAAACTAATTAGAACAACAATTAAAAACAAAAAATAGCTATTTTTTTTAAATATTGCATTATTAATGTAATATTACAATTTTATGCTTTGCAGTTTTAAATAGATTTGAGCATTTCGGCACATGCACAGTTGAAATCTCCGCAGTGCGTTAGCATCACTGCATAAATCAATCTTTTTGTTGACGTACGACGTAACAAATATAACATTTCCTTAAAATAGTACAATTTGGTAACTAAACCAAAAATAATAGAATCAAAAAACGGCTCAAATATTTCGCGGAACTTTGAGTTTTGTAACATGACGTCAGAGTCATGCTAGGATAGGTAAAAATGTCTTTTTCATCACGTTATCTGATACACTAACCTGAAATTTTAGATATTTTATTTTGTGATAGTGAAAGGTCGTCAATTGTCAAAAGAATGAAGCATGTCTGAGAAAATACATTCTGCACTTGACAAATATTACTATTCGTATATTTATGACTTACTTTTAAGTTTAGAATATTTTTTTCAAAAATTTGTCCGCATTGTTATTAGGTCATGCTAAAATACTCAATTAAAACCAACGAAGGCTCTTCAGGCCGCTTTTTAATCGGTCAGCCCCCCACGCGGAGGAGGGCGTACAGGGAGCGTAGTAGGAGGCGACAAAACTGTGCACTTTTAAATAACAGTGTTTTATATCAGTTTTATATCAGAAATAAAATAGCTACATTTTTAGTAAAAAAAATGCATTTTCAACACAAAAATAACAAAATTAAAAAAAATCACATGTTTAACTAAAATAATAAATATTCAATAAAAAAAATTAATTTTTAACCAAATAATTAAATTTTTAGCCTGAAAGATGATTTTTTAAATAAACAAAGATAAATTTTCAACAAGACATATGAATTGTCAACTAAGAAATATAAATAAAAATATATAATGGTTGAATTTTATCGTAGAAGAATAAGTGTTTAAAGAAATAAAATAATTTGTCAACGCAATGATAAATTTTCATGAAAAAGAATAAATGTATATTAAAAAAATATATTCAAAGAAAAATGGAGTAGTTAAAGGTTTAGCTACAAAAGTTAATTTTCATTGAAAAAACAAGTAATTTTCAAACAAATAAATAATTTACCAGCCAAAAGATTAATTCTCGACCAAAAAAGAATAATTAAAAAATATATATGAATTTGAAACCAAATATTTTAATTCTTAATTAAATTTTTCACCGAATAGTTGCATTTTTAAAACTAATGGTTAATTTTTTACTAAAAAAGAGAAATTTTGAGCAAAGTAGATGCATTCTCAACTGAAAAAGATGAATCTTAAAAAACTTGATTCATTTATTTTTTATTTGGAGGAATCAGTTTTGACGCAATTAAAATAAACTTTAAACAAATTAGTTTAATGTTCAATCAAATAAATATTCTATCAAAAAATTAAATATCGTTGAATATATATTTTTGACCAAAAAGGTCGATTTTTGAAGGACATTTATCACCAGGTATTGTTCATTCTAGTTTTGTTCACTTCTAGGACGTGAAAAAAGTGTGCCAAAAGTCGATTTGATTTGTTCATTTTTTCGAGAGTTATCGTGTTTATGGACGGACGGACGGACAGACAAACAGGCGCCATCGTAAAAACTTTATTTTCGGACTCTGGGGGTCTCAAAGCGTGAAGATCCGTTAAAAAGCTGTGGAGTCAAATTTCGGACAATTCTAATACTTTCTCAATTATAAATGATGAGAATGTAAAAATTTTCAACCAAAGAAATGAAATTTAAATCACAAAGAATGATTTTCCACACAAAAAAATAATTTTTAACAAAATACACGAATGGTTCACCAACTATTTTATTTTTAAGTTGAATTTGAATTTTATACCAAAAGAAGATTAATATTCTACCACAAAGACAAAGTTTTAACAAACAACAGAAATTTTCAAACAAATAGTTTAATGTTCCACTCAAAAATATTGATGTTCAAACAAACATGAAATAGCTAAATTTTCAGTTAAAAAATTAATTTTCAATAAAAAAACTAGTTTTTAAGTCAGAGAAATTAAACTATTGAAAATGAGAGATTAAGAGCAAAAAGCGTAGGATCGATTGAGGCTTTTATCAAAAGGAAGAGAGGGGAGAGGGGAAGTAGTGAAGAGAAGGACGAGTTAGGTTCAAACTTGAAGTATCCAGCAATGCTCAGATCACCGCCGGAAAAGCAGAGTTTGGTAGAGAACGGTGAGAATATTAAGAAGGGCTGAAGGAAACGGTGACGAATCCGAAGAACAGATAAAAATGAAAGAATAAAAGAAATTCGCGAAGTCATGATGGAAGTAATGGAAATTTATGAAAAAAGGCAGGAAAAAAGGGGAAAGGAATTAAGGGAAGAAATAAGGAGGGAAATGGCTAAACTTAGGAAAGAAATGAAAAAATGGGAAGAAGTTAGGGAAAAGTTAGAAAAGAGGATGCGGTCATTGGATCAAAAGCTAGAGAAGCAGGACGATAATAATAAAAAGGTAGAGGAGATGCAAGGTTGAATTAGAAAGATAGAGAGCTGGAACTGGGATCTTGGTGGGGGCGTGAATGGGAATACGGAGAAGGAAAGACTGAGGAAAATAGAACAAAGAACAGAAAAAAGAGAGAGAAAAAAGAAAAAGAAACGTTGTGATAAAAGTTATAAGATTAGAGGGGAAGGAGATGCAGGAGGGAGTTGAAGAAATACTAAAAAGGATTGATGCAAAAGTAGAGATAGAGGAAGTGCGAAGTATAGGAAGAGAAGAACGAAGAGGGGAGAGAATGGTACTAGTGAAACTAAATAAATGGGAATATAAGAGGAAAGTAATGGCAAAGAAGAGGATGTTATATGGGAGCTTGGAGAGAATAGATGATGATTTGACATGGGTACAAAGGAGGATGCAATATAAGTTAAGGATTGGGGTGAAGAAAGGGAAGAGTTAGTAAGAAATAAAGGGCAGGGAAACTAGGAGAGAAATGAATGGGAGGTAGAAAAATAAGCAATAGCAAGAGGCAAAAAGAATCAAAAAACGAATGTAGCGAAGAATGGAAGATATGTTACTGGAACATAGCAGGATTGGAGAAAAAGGATAGGGAATTTATGAGAAATTTGACACAATGGTATGTTATAATAATGATGGAGACGTGGCTAGATGAAAAGGGATGAGAAAGAGTAAGGGGAAGATTACCAAGAAGTTACAAATAATAAGCTCAAAATGCAAAGAGGAGGAATAAAAAGGGCAGAGCAATAGGAGAAATGGTGATGGGAGTTAGAAATGAATGTATAACAGGGAAAGATAAGAAAGAGAGATAAGAGTAAAAAGAAGGATTAATAGTAGAATAAGTAAAGATGGGAGGAGAGAAGTAGAAGATAGTGGGGGTTTGTATGAACGGAAATATACAGTAGAAAGCAGAGAAGTTAAAAGAAATGATGGAAGGAAATAAAGAAGATATTAGACTTATAACAGGTGGGGATGTCAACGCGTGAACAGGAGATAGAGGAGGAAGGGAATGGGAAGAAGAGGGAGGAAGAAAATGAAAAGATAAAGTACTGAATAAGGAGGGAAAGAAGTTGTTAAAGAGCTTGGAGGAGTTGGGATGGTTTATCTTAAACGGAAATATAGAGGGAGATGAAGAAGGAAAATATGCACGGTCAGGAGGAGAAAGGGGAACGGTAATCTATTATGTGATATTGGATGATGAGATAAGAGAGAAAGTCAAGAAATTAGAGGTAGGTGAATATATTGATTCGAATCACTTTCCATTAATAGTGACATTAGAGGGAGATGAAAATAATAGTAATATACGTAAAAAGGGAGCATAGATAAAAAGTGTAGGTAAAGGGGATTAGTCAAGGCAAGGAAAAGAAAAGTTTAGAGAAATGGTTAGAAATATTAAAATGGGAGAGGAAACTGTGGACAAGGAGATGGAAAAAATGGTAGTAAAAGTAAAAAGAGAATTAGAGTCCACTAACAAAAATGAAGTTAGTAAAGAGAGGAATAGTAGTGGATGGGATAAGGAGTGTAAAGAGAAAAAGAAGGAGGTCAGAAATGAATTAAGAAAGTGAAGAAAAGAAAAAAGTAATGGGGAAGAATATAGGAGAAAAAAGAAAGAGTATTCTGAGTTGTGTGATCAAAAGAAAGAGAAAGAGAATACAAAGTTTGAGGAATAGGCGGAGAAGGCTAGGACGGAAGAAGAGGTATAAAAGGTAGTAAATAGAGAAAGAGGAAAAAGATTAAAGCAAGATATTGAAATGGTAGAATGAACAGAATATGTTTTGGATTTTCTAGGAGGAATAAAGAGAAAAGTTAAGAAGGGAGGAGAATATGGTAGAGAAAGAGATGAGGAAGAGGATATATCAAGGGAAAAAATAATCAATGTATTAGGAATAATAAAGGATGGAAAGGCACCAGGCATAGATGGGATTCCAAATGAAGTATGGAAATATGGAGGGACAGAACTAGAGGAATGGGCATGGATAATGCATAATCGATTATGCAGAGGAGAGGGGTGGCCACAGTTATGGAAAGAAGGAGTAGTGATACCAATAGTAAATAAAGGCAAAGGAGAGGAGGTTAAAGATTATAGGGGTGTGACTCTGATGCCAAGACTGTATAAAGTATATGTAACTATTTTGTCGGACAGATTGAAGAAAGAAGTTGAGGAAAAAATGATAGAGCCACCGAATCAGACAGGGTTTAGTAAAGGAATGGGGGCGATGGACAACATATATGTTCTGAACTATCTAGTATATAAGAGGATTAAAAGGAAAAAAGAAGCAATGATAGCAATGTTCGTGGACTTAAAGGCAGCTTTTGACTCATTAGACCGAGGCGAGATAGAAAAAGTTATGGTGCAAAAGGGGATAAGAGAGGGATTATTTAAGAGAGTGTCAGCAATTTTTAGAGAGACAAAAAGCAGGGTAAAGGTAGTGGACAAAGTAGGAGATAGTTTCTGGTTAGTCAGAGGAGTGAGGCAAAGATGTCCTCTGAGCCCGCTTTTATTTAATATATTAATATCAGACTTGGAAGAAGAAATCAGGAGAAAAGGTTGGGGAGGAGTTAGGATAGGGAAGGAAAGGATATATACACTGTCATACTCAGACGACATAGTGCTGATGACAGAGGATGAAGAAGGGACGGCAGGCTTGTTTACAGGATTAAAGAAATACTTGGATGGGAAAAAGCTGAATTTAAATGTAGAAAAGACAAAGATAATGAGGTTTAGAAAAGGAGGGGGGAGAGAAAAGAATGCACGGTGAGATGAAAGGGTATAAAGATATTCTCACTTAATGAATAGTTTATCTGGAAATATCTTGAAAATTGAGTATAGAGCGTTTTCAATTTTAATAAGCTTGTTTTTAAAACCAATAACAAACAAAAATACAATTAAATACAAATACCTAATGTGTTCTGGTACCATGTGCAAAAGTAAGAAAATTAACTATAAAGTATAAGTTTATTTATTATTTTTATATTATTTTATTAATATATTTTTTTATTTGTTGTGAAAATCTACACGTTATTACAAAAAACTCCGGGATTTTAATTTTTTTAATATGCGTGGTTGACATAATAAAAAATCTTTATTAAAAAATTAACGAATTAAGATCATTAAAATTAAAAAATTAAAACTCACAAAACTGAAACTTTGTTTATTTGAAGTAATCGAAACTGAACTTCATATTAAAGCACTCAAATAGGAATACTTTGGAATTTTTAACTTTTAAAACTAAATCTTAAGATAGTTTTAATTCAAACGCTCAATAATTTACACATATGTGAAAGAAGCTTTTAACAATGTTCAATTGATTAATTAAAATAATTAAAAGCCCTTAAACTGCAACATTTTAAATTTTTTACTCTTATTTAATCAAATCTTTCTCAATTGTGTAATTTTTATTAGCAGGCAAAAAGTTTTTCTTTTTCAAGCTAGAATAACAACTGAAGGGTGTCGAGGCAAAAGCATGTTAGTTCATCGGGACAAATTTTTGAGGAGAAAAAAATAGTTTCTTAAAAATTGAAAAAAAAGAAAGTACATCCGAGATTTAATGGAGCTACAAAGATTCCGATAAACAAAATTTTGAAAAAGTTAATATTTTCAGATGCAGATGGTCAAAAATCGACTGCTGTTAAAACCGTAAAGGTTCATGGATTTAAAAAAATCTATAACTCAATTCAAGAAAACAATTATGCCTGAAAAATTATAAACGCAATCTGAGACAAATCAAAAGCTTAAAACTGAAAAATTACATTTTTTAAATAGTTTCTTTAAAAAAATGAGTTTTGCACTGCTACAGTATTATCTTTATACAAAATATTTAGTTTCTTTATATTTTATAACTATTAAGCCCAAAAACAGAATATGTAATTGAATGCAAATGTTTAATGTTTTTCTCTTTAGTTCAAAATTAATTTCTTTGGCTGGAAAATTAGTTTTTTAAATTAAAATTAATTTTTTAACTGAGAATTTAACTATTTCTTGTTTAGCTGAATATCAATCTTTTTCACTTAAAAATTCATTTTTTTGTCTGGAAATTTCTTTATTTGTTAAAAATCTTTCTTTTCTGTTAAAGTATTAATTCTTTTTTGGTTCAAAATTCCATTCAAAATGAAAACATTTGATTGAGTTCCTTGAAGATTTATTTTATTCGCTTTGAAACTTATTTATCCAACAAAAAATTAAGCTATTCTATTTCTTGTTACAAATTTATCTTTTTCAGTTAAAAATTTATATATTTTGTTGAAATGTTGTCCTTTTTTTTGTAGAAAACTCATCTTCTGGGTTATACATTTTTTTCGCTTGAATAATCATCATTTCAATGAAATATTTCCTGCTAAAATTTTCATAGTTTTCTGCACCTTTTGTAAAAAAAACTCTACTAAGGATGTCATAAAAAAAACGTGATACTTAAAAATAATTAATTTTTCAGATCCTCGAGTAACAGATTGGTTCCTGATGGGAAGTTTGTGGCCAATTGTGTTAATTTTATTTAGTTACTTGTACTTTGTCTTTCAATGTGGCCCACGTTACATGAAGAATAGGCCAGCATACAAATTAAAAACTTTTATCAGACTATACAATATTTTTCAAGTAATTGCAAATGCTTACATAGTAAACGAAATTTGGGAAGTTTTTCCTGATCTCACTATCTTGCAATGTATACCAATCGATTATTCCACAACTCCGGATGCTTTAAGAGTGCGTAAATTTAAAAATTGTATTTCCGAACGCATGTTGACAAATATTATAATAAATGTTCAAATACTGAATCAAAGAATTCAAATTTACAGGTAGCGAAAGCATGTTATTACGCAACAATGCTGAAAGTAGTTGACCTCATCGAAACAGGGCTATTTGTTCTCAGAAAAAAGAACAACCAAGTTTCATTTTTACACGTCTATCATCATATAACTACAGTTTTGGTTGGTGTAGTATTTGTGAGGTATGTGGCTGGAGGAATGGCAGTTGCTTTTCCGGCCCTAAATAGTGGAGTTCATGTAATTATGTACAGCTATTACTTTTTGAGCAGCATAGAAGGAATCAAAGACGCGGTTCTTCCCTTAAAGCGCTACGTAACTATTGTGCAAATGGTAAAGAAAATTTTGAAATTTTCAAATTTACAGACTTCAGAAACCACAATTATCTCAAGACAGGCGAAATAGCGTAATTTTTCACAAAAATTGGGGAACGAATGCAGTGAAACCCTTTAATAGCCCTCCCTTCTATAGCCCTTCCGAGACGTGTTGTCGCACCGCAGGTAGGTGTAACAGGCGTTGCGCGTGCTGCGCGGGAAGCGGTCTATAATGAGTCAGTTCCCCACCCACCGTCAGCCCCAAAATCGGCGCTATAGAAGAGTTTCACTGTACTTTTGAATAAAATTGATGTAGGTACCGTATTCTATTCAAGATTAAACGCTTTAAAAGAAGTATTTTAATATTGTATCAAAAATAGTTTTATTCAACTAAAAGACGAATTTTTAACATTTGAAAGTTATTTTATAGTCCATAGTTGAATTTTCGACCAAAAAAGATTTATTACCAAAAACGATGAATTCTCAACAAAATATATGATAGCTGATGTTTCAACAACGAAAAAGTTTAAATTTAAATGAAAAACAGTTGAATTTAAACAAAAAGACGAATTTTGAAGACAGTTGTTCAACTTTCAACCAAGAAGTAGAATTCTCCACGAAACAAATATTTGATGTTTAAAATAAAAGCAGTGAAATTCAATAAAAAAAAGAATGTTCAACAAAATGGTTACATATTTATTTAATACATATTCATTTTCAAAAAATATTTGAATCTAATACAAAAATTTTGTTTACCAAATAAGATGAATTCTAAGCAAAAATAGAATAACAGAATGTTCAAAAAAAATCTAATTTTCAATAAAAAACAGTTGAATTCTACAAAAAAAAACTAACTTTTAACAAATTAATTTAACCTTAAATCAAGTAGACGAATTGTCAACAAAGAAAGATTAAATTATAATCTAAAAACAGTTAAAATCTATAAAACACGAATTTTCATGACATAGTTGGATCCTCAACCAAAATAAAATTATTTTTAACGAAGTAGTTGCATTTTCAATGAAGAAATATTTTCTACTAAAAAAAAATTCTCAAGAAAAATATAATATAATATAATGATATAAATGATTATAATATAATATACTTGATATTTCAATACAAAAAATGTAATTGTTTATAAAATCAGATGAATAAAAAAAGATATATTTTAACCAAACTGATTTACCCAAGTAGATGAATTTTCAATCAAACAATGTTTTATGTTGAACGTAAAAACAGTGAAACTCAACCAGAAAGTATAAATTTTCCAAAAGTTTAATCTTCAATCAAAACAGAAATATTTTCAACCAAGTAGTAGAACGTTGAACCAAAAATATTTTTTCACCAAAAAAAGGTGCATTTTTAACAAAACATAAAATATTTAATATTTCAAGATAATACTATTTTTAGTTCGAATCAAAAATAGTTAAATTCATAAAAACAAAAATATTTTTATTTGAAATCAAAAACTTTTGAATTCAAGCAAAAAGGCATTAGTTCAACTTTCAACCAGCTAGATTAATTTTCAATAAAATAGTAAAATTATCAACCGAAACAGAATTATTTACGACAAAATAGTAGAATTTTTTACCAAAAAAGATGAACTTTCAACAGAATTATTTTCAATTAAGGAGTTTAATTTTTAACAAAAATAATTTTTTGCCAAAAAAGATGAATTCTCAACAGAAAAATAATATTTAAAAAAAAAATTATTTTCAAAGGGAAAACAGCAGATTTGAACAAAAAAATGAATTTTTAATTTGGTCCATCTTTCAACGTACTTGATGAATTTTCAAACAAAAAAGGATAACTTAAAAAAATATTTTAAAACAGTATTATTTTTTTATTTTAAACAGAGAAAAGGTTGAATTGAACAAAAACAAAGAAATTTAAAAAATATTAGTTCAACGTTCGACGAAGTATATGAATTTCCAACCAAAAAAGATTTTTGACCTAAAATATGAACTCGCAACAAAAAATATAAAATTGAATTTCTAAAGATAAATTTTTTTATTTTAAAGCGAATACAGTTGAATTAATCGAAAAACAAAGAATTTTTAATCGAAAAAAGTTGAATCCTCATCTAAAACAGAATTATTTGCAACAAAAAAATTGAATTCTTAAACAAAAAAAGATGAATTTTCAATTACAGAAGATTTGATTTTTAACCTGAAAAAAATGTAATTCAACCAAAAACGACGACTTTTCTAGATAATAGTTAAATTCTAAATCACAACAGAATTATTTTTAATCAAGTAATTGAATTTTCAACTCAAAAAATAATTTATCAACAAAAAACTAATATTAAGTCTTTAAAAATAAAAAATTATTTTTATTTCCAATAAAAAAAGAGTTGAATTAAACAAAAATAAACGAATTTTTGAGAAGTTAGTTCAACTTTCAACCAACTCAACGAATTAAAAAAAATTTCACCAAAAAGGATGAATTCTCAGAAAAAAAAAATTATAGTGATTTTAAATAAAAAACAGTTAATTTAAAAAAAAATGTTTAACAAATTAGTTCAACTTTCAATGAACTAGATGAATTTTTAACTAAAAAACATGAATTCTTAACGAAAAATATAATATTAAGTATTTCAAGAGAAAATTATTTTAATTTTAAATCAAAGACAGTTTGATTCATCCAACAGCATCGAATAAGCCGAAAATATTTGAATCCTAAACTAAAACAATTATTTTCAACCAACTATTTAAATCGTCATCGTCAACCAAGTCAGAATTATTTTCAACCAAGCAGTTGATTTTTCAACAAACAAGATTTTTTTTGCTAAAAAACATAAACTCTAAAAAAAGATATAATTTAAAATATGTCAAAATTAATTTTTTTATTTGAAATCAAAAACAATTGAATCAAAACAAAATTTTTATCGATTAAATATAATAGTTGATATTTCAAGACAAACATATTGTTATTTTTAGGTGTAAAGTAGAAGCAGTTGAATTCAACTAAAAACGACGAATTTCCAACAAAATAAATGAATCTTCGACCAAAACAATATTATTTTCAACTAAGCACTTGAATTTTGAACCAAAAATTATTTGTATTTTAAATTAAAAACAGTGTAGTTCAATCAAAAGAAAAAAATGTAAGAACAATTATTTCACGAAAGTTTGCGAATCAATTTTGGGCCTTATGTATATTTTGTGCTCTATGTGTAAACGGGCTGTATATTAATTAAGGGTACTACTCATGTGTTGGACCCTATATCGGTTTAAGCACTTGGGCCTTCTGTCAATTTTAGAGCCTACATCAATTTTAGGCCCTATATAAATATTGGGCCCTGTATAAATTTTGGGCCCTATGTTGAATTTGCATCTCATGTCAATTCTGTATCCTATGTCAATTTTGGGACCTATGTCAATTTTGGGACCTATATCAATGCTGGGTCCGACCAAAAAAGATTACTTTTGGAAAAAATAGTTCAATTTTCGACAAAAAATTTGCGAATTTGCAAATTTGCTATCAAAAGGAATTAACTTTCATCCAAAAAATAGTTTACTTTCTTATCGAGTTCTGGTAAATCAGTTCGCATTTAATTTAAAAAAGGGGAGGGGGAGTGGTATTGTTTAAACAGGTAAACATGAGGAAATGTATTAAAGAGTGTGAAATCTGAAATTATTTATGCTACTGTTATTATGGAATATTATTTTAAAACAATTTTTTTTTTCAGGTGCAATTCGTTATTTTCTTGTTACATCTTCTCGTCGCTTCGCGTCCTTCCTGCCCTGTTCCGAAATTTCCAGTTTTTGTTATGATCCCAAATATATTTTTCAACTTTACCTTATTTTATAACTTTTACAAGAAAGCCTACTTGACTTCGAAGACAAAAAAGTGATTCCGTACAAAGTGTAGTATAATTTACAACTAAAAGTGTAAAATAATGTTCAAATATTAGTGTTTGAGTCTCCTTAGGGTAATTTTGTCATTAATAAGAATGTTTATAATAAAACAATAACATTAAGTTAAATTTTGTTTACGTTATTCACTTTATTATTTGAGGCTCTTCCAGGGAAAGGGGTGAATTAATGTTCATTACCTGATACAATGATGGAATCGCCATTAAGCCAGGATACTATTTTTTATTTCTTAACCACTACGAATTTTCTACAAAGTGGTTAATTTTTTACAGTTACAGATTTATTTTTATCCAAATAATTGAATTTTTAACCAGGACTGAAATTTTTAACAAGAGCAACAAAATAGTTGAATCCTCAGCCAAAAAGATTAACTTAAAGTAAATAATAATTTTTTTCTCAAAAAAGACGACTTTTTAATCAAATACATTAATTTTCCACAAAAAAGGATTTAATTTTGACCGAAAACAAAAAAGTTGAATTTTCTTACCAGAATAATTGAATTTTTAAACAAATTACTAAATTTAGCAGAAAACAAGAGGTTACAAAAAAAAATGGAAAAGTTATACTTTCAGTTGAAAAAAATAATTTTCAAGAAAAAGTGAATTCTCTTTTGCTAAAGCTCTTTCAGCTTTGGCGAACACATTCTCATAACGCATCTCGTGCTGAAACATGTATGATTCCAATAAATTTATATTATTGAAATTTGTAATACGCATCGATATTGAAAGAAAGCAATTTTTTGCCTGATTTTTATAATTTTGTTTTATTATTACTCTTTAAAATTAAAAGAAAATCTACTCGTTCTGTTTCGAAATTATTTATAACAAATTTAGATATCCTTTTGGGATAAAAACATTTTTTCTATTTATTTATATGTTTTGATACCCGGTATCGTTTTCCAACAAATTTTTATTTTTTTATTTTTAATGTTATTTTTTACGAGAAAAGCAAAAACTACACATCATATCAAAAAATTGCTCCTGAGTAATTGTTTCTGGATGAAGTTTCAACAAAATATATTATTTTTCAAATGGAGATATAATTTTAATGAAAATGATGAATCTTTAAAAAAAATTAATGTTTAACAAAGAAGTTTAATTTTTAACCGAATATTTGCATTTTTAACGAAAATCTTTATTTTTTAATAACAAAATACGATATTTTAACAAAATAATCGATTTTTTCTAAATTCTTGTCGAAAAAGTTCATTATCAACAAAAAAGTGAACTTCCTAACAGTTCAGTTTTAAAAAATACTAACAAAATATTTATATCCACAGCCAAAAAGACCAAAAAAGAAGATTAGTTTTCTACCCAAAAAGATAAAGTTTCAACAAATCCATTAATTTTACACAAGGCTGTTTTATTTTCCACCTGGCAGTAAATATTTCAATTTTTTACAAAACAAAATAGTTTGCAAAACAGCACTTGAATTTTAAACAAAATTTTTTTATTTTCTACCAAGAAAGACGAATTTTGATCAAAAATCTTGAATTAAAAAAAAAGTAGATTATTTTTCCAATTTTGAAATTTTTTCGGATTTTCAACAAAAATTGTAAAATATTCAACTGTTTTTTTACTAATTAATTGAAAAGAAATTCTTTGTAACAAAAAAAGGAATTTTTAATAAAATATTTGAATTTTCCGTTAAAAAGATTTACTTAAAAAATCGAATTTTCTACAAAATAGTTCAATTGTCAACTGCATAGATGATTTTTTATTCGCAATAATGAATCTTTCAAAAAATGAATTTTTAACAAAGGAGGTTATTTTTAACAGAATAATTGAACTGAAGTGAGTTTTTAAATAGAAAAGATCAATTTTTGACTAAATAGATGAAATTTAAAATAAAAAGATTAATTTTTAACCAGAAATGGAAAAGTAAAATTTCTAGTTTAAAGAAGTAATTTAATTTACTTAATTGTTAAAAATAATAAGCATATCAATCCACCCAAGCATCAAAAGAAGCTTATTCAGGTGAAAACTGTATATTTATAATTAAGAAAATGATACAAAATATGTGATAAAATTTTTAATTTGTACTTTTTTTAATTTGTATATTTCAAAATCGAAGATTAATTTTATTTTTGCTGATATTTTTTTAAATAAAATTAAAGTAACGTTTTTTAAAAGGATTATTGAAATTCGTATTACTTTTCGTAGGAAAGTCTACGAATCTGCAACTGTAATTTTTTGATTGTGAACTCTCTTTTGTTAAAGCTCTTTCGGTATCATGTATTTTGTATAGTTTGCTCAATTATAATTATCCAGTTTTCATTTAAAATACTTTTTTTTAAGCTAATTTATTATGCGATTCACTTTGTCACAAGAGTACACCGTGTTATAAGAAATGAACATAAATAAAAAAAAGATTCAAAAACAATTACTTTTTAAACAACTTTTTCAATGATTTTTCTGAATGCTGTAATTTTATTTCTAATTATCCTCAATAAAAAAGAAGTGAAAAAGACAAATTTCCTTACTAACCAACTTCATGCCAAATAACTATATAAATTAAATAATAAATGGCTTGAAATATTAGAGGTTTGGAAAAACGACGCAAGGCACGAAAAATAATTAATTGGAAAAAGTTATTCACCACTTCACTTATTTTTATCCCACTTCCCCTACTTCTTCTCCTCTGATTTTTTATCACTTTTTCTTTTCCATCTCCTCTCATTTTCCCCCGCTTTACCCTAATTCCTGTCCTATCATTTTTACCATTTTTCCCCTTCTCTCTCACCCCTCATTACCCCTACTTTTCCCATTACCTCACACTTCACCCATTCTCTATTCACCCTCACTTAAACGTGCATATCTTGTTTCCCTTCACTCAAAATATATTCATAAAAAACAAACGAAAAATCTCAATCCCTAAAATATATGATGAACCGTATGCACAGTAGCCTACTGGGCTGAAAGGCTTTAGTCGAATAGCCGACTGTCCGCTCGTTGGCTGATTACATCCGTCCACTAGACGAACGTGAGCAGGTGAAGGTGAAGGTATACAGTCAGCTATTCAGCGTCAATTAACCGACTGGACAGTTATTCGGCTAATCGACTGGGTCGGCTATTGGGCAACTACATATACATGCACCCACACAAAAAAGTGGTTCAGCGGCCTTTAACTGTTCAGTAGAGAACAAATTCGGAAACATTTTTTTTTTCGTTGAGAGAGACTTTTTCTGGCTTTCCCAAGGAAAAAAAATTCAAGGATTTTTGCAGGATTTCAAGGATTTTCAGGACGTTAGAAAACCTGGATTGAGCTCTCTAAAAACATTATGTGCGCCTGTTTCAGCGATATTGGATTCAAAGAAAAACCATAACTAAAATTCTCGCCTTGCGGAATAGAACGAAAATTTCAGCTAATCCTATTTATGTATAATTTTTTACCGCATCGTTAGGGTACAGTTAAGGATTCTGGATACCTTTTCTTTATCGCGAGTGCAATAATAAGATAAAAAATAACCCAGAATTGTTTTTTTTCCGGAAGTTTCGTTTCCTTAGTCACCTATATACTATGCATATGCATGAATTAGTGATAATATCTTCTAGTTCTATGTAATTAAATTGCTATACCAAAATTTGTTTTCATCCAATAGAAAAGCATCACCTTGGCCCATCCTAATACGAATCTTAATATCATCATCGGTCAAAAGTCCAAGAAGGTAGCATTCCTAACTGGAAATATGTGCGGGGACCAATGGACATAACCGAAAATTCCTTCGGATGTTTGAAGCTGATTGATAATTTTATTCATATACGCATTAACGTGGTTTCAGAATAGCCTATCCCATTCAAAAGCGGTCAGCAGTAAAAGTGCACGCTCGCGTGAGCCGGCTCTCACTTTAATTTCTAAGTAGTGAACAATTAACATTTCCTTGGAGATTATTTAGCAAATTTTATTAGTTCAAAATGGATATTAGAGAAAAGTTCAATTACTACTATTATGAACAAGCAGGTGAGTTCAATATCAATAAAATTATTACAAATTCACAAAGTTACTACTTCCGAATTTTCTTTTCGCATAAAATAATGGCGGGAAAATATAACCGCGAAAAATTAAATCATAAACTTTTTAAGATTGTAGTGGTATACAATGATAAAAGATGTTTTGAGCTTAATTTAATGTTTTTCTATAATTTGGCCTATATCGTGAAAAAATATATAATTAATTGGAATCGTTACTAGATATTGTTGCTAAATAACAAAAGTACAACATCAATTATTTTAAGTTTTTTATTAAATATTGTTTTATTCTTTCAAGTAATAAAGTAAATAAAAAAGTTTTACGAAAACTAAACAAATTTGCTGCATTGGCTATGGTTTCAATAAACGTTAGAAACGTATAAAAAGTTTTTTTATTAAGATAAGTAAACAATAGCTCCTGAAGTTTATTAAACCAGTGAATTTATATTTTCCGGACGTATGTATGTTTTTAATCTTCATAAATATCTAATAATCTATTGAAATCATCTATTGAAAAAATTTTAATTTTCGCACTTAAAGATAAATTAATATTCATTTGTTCGGGACAAGATTTTAATATGAAAACTCGATAAATTGATTTTGTCAATTTTTTAACAAATGAAAAGAAAAATCTAAAATGTGTTAAAATTTCTTAATTTAAAATTTCTCGCAAAAGAAAATATTTACAGTTTAAAATGCCCGACGTTATAAAATTGGCGAAATATAAAAATTCCGCACAATATATAAGTGAATTTCAAAAGTCACCATATTTTATGGTATTACCGAATTAAAACTTTCTGATCAATAAAACTTGCGACAGAAAATTGCCGATTTGTAAAATGTCTTAGGCTAAAAAATCCCAGATTCTAGAAATAATAAATAATATTCATTAAAAAGCAATTTTTTTGATTGTTTAAATACGGGCATTTTATAATTCGAGAATTTTCTGCAGATATTCTGCAATTCGGCAATTTTCTGTCGTGAAATTTATTATAAACTGTAGACTGAAAAATTTCGAAATAATAAAATTCTTGAACAGTCTATAATACTGTCGAATTTAAAAATTCTGTAATAATAAAATGCGTGAATTTAAACAATTATCAATTTTTAAATAATTATTTTTATAATACTAAAAATAAAACAATGACATATTTTAATTAAAGAAAATTTTCTTAAAATTTGTATGTATTTATTTTAAATTAGTGTTTAAATTTAAAATAACAATAGTTATAGAAAATCGCAGTACAAGTTTTATTTAATGTGCATAGTAGTTTTTTAAAATTATTGCTTTTGTAAAAATAATCTTGTTCTGGTATTGTTCTTTGGCAATCAGAAATATTTTTTTTAACTATTATTATTTTAAATTTAAGCAATAATTTTTAAAAACTATATTGAAAATCACTTTCTTCAGTCAGGAATTTAATTATTCAAGATTTTTTAAATGCACTAATATTATAAATTATTCAAAAAAACTTTCAAGTCAGGATTTCTACATTTTGACAATTTGAAATTTCGGGAATTTTTTACATTGAATACTTTCTTTTATAGAAATTTTTACATATTTTTTATTCTCATTTGTTTAAAAAATGACGATTTACTTATTGAGTTTCAGAAATTAAGATCTTGTCCCGCACAAAGAAATATTAATATATAATTTAGTGCAAAAATTAAAATTACAAGGCCCGTTAGGCACTTATAAATGTTTTTAAAAAATTACTTTCTCAGAATAGAAATTCTTTATTATGTTTATTTATTTTAATCAGCTTCATTATTATAAATATTAAATTATCGCAATTTTAGATTATTAGATATTAATTGGTCTGAAGTGATAAAAAACTAAAAGAATAATAATTTAGCACGTAAAATTATATTTTCTGCTATGTAAAAAACGTAATGATGCTAGGTCTTCTTTTTTAGATCCACGTGTAACGGATTGGCCTCTCATGGGAAGCATGTGGCCTACTTTTTGTATACTAGTCAGCTATGTATATTTTGTGTTCCAAAGTGGTCCACGTTATATGAAGAACAAGCCCGCATATGATTTAAGGACGTTTATTAGATGCTACAATATTTTTCAAATTGTAACAAATGCTTATATAGTAAGAGAAATATTAGCTGTTTATCCAGACGGCGCTGCTTTACGATGTGTCCCAGGCGATTATTCAACCACTCCGGGTGCTTTAAGAGTACGTAAATGCGGAATTTCGAAATTTCGAAAATAAACGAATTTGAAATATTTAAAATACTAAAGCCTCGCTTTTAAAGGCTCAGTTCGGCCCTTGAGCATGAGTACATTCACCGCCAGACGTTTACACGTCACTTTAGTTTTTCGAAACTGCCTCATTAAGATAATATAACATATAATAATTTGTCATTCATAATTTATAGATAGCAAGAGCATGTTACTGGGTATCAGTATTGAAAGTCATTGACCTGATAGAAACTGTAATTTTTGTGCTCAGGAAAAAAAATAACCAAATAACATTTTTACACGTTTATCATCACATAACGACAGTACTGGCTGCTTTGATCTCCTTGAGATATGTTGCGACTGGAATGGCAGTTTTTTATCCTGCAACAAACTGTTCAGTGCATGTCATCATGTACACATACTACCTTCTCAGCAGTATAGAGGGAATTAATAAAAAGGTCTACCCCTTTAAGAAATACGTGACTATTATACAAATGGTAAGTATTATTATTATTATTGTTGTTTTGTTAGGCGGATCTATTTAAAGTCGTATTTCAGTCCTTGAGCATGCGTACAGACACCGCCCGACGTCTCCACTTCACTTGAAATTTTTTAAATTGAAGTATTTTTAAGCCCAGTGGCACTTCAGTTAAAAATTTATTGTGCTTTTTCTTTTATGTTAAAATCCTCGCTATTAAATTATCATTTCAGTCCTTGAGCATGAGTACATTTAAGGCCAGACGATTAGTTAATTTTTTTTTAATTAATTTTTTTTTAATGCATAATTAAGAATAACAATACCAATTATATTATATTGAACAAAATAATTAATGTTTTTAAATCCCCTAGCACTGTGATTAAAAACCTATTATAGTCTGTCTTTTGTTTTAAAACCCTCGAGTTTAAAGTATCAATTCAGTCCTTGAGTATGTGTACATTAGGATGGTTCACATAACGCTTTTCTAGATACTTTTTTTTCGAAATTCGAATATGAATACGTGTCATCGGGCACTTTAAAATCACATTTAGTTAACGTGGAAAAATTTGGGATTTTTGAAAAATAACTTTCATTTCCAACCCACCGCCACCCTCCCAGCGACGCCCCAAATATGACCCAAAAATCAAAAAACTAAATTTTTACGTATTATTGTTACTTTTTAGAAATTTCCGTCATCTTTTTCATGCAACTAATTACTAACAGAAAATTTTAATATTTACCATATCTTTAAAAAAAGTCAATTGTTTAAAAAAATGTAAATTATTAAATACAATTATTTATTACCAAAAAATGTGAAAAAATAATCGCATTTTCTGAGTGAAATGGAATTTTTGCTCATTTTTTAGTGTAGTACATTTTTCTAAAAATATTATGTAATTATTTAAATAATCATTTATTGTCCATTTTAAAAATTTCTAAAAATAGAGTCGGAGATACCAAATTTCTTTTTAAATTAGTATCCTGTGCTACATTTTGTTAAATAATTACATAATTTTGATAAATCTTTATTTGCTCAAGTAGTTTTTTTGCGATAACTAGAAAAATGAAATAAAATCGAATACATAAAATTATACTTCTGACTGTATAGCATACAGAAACATTATATTTACCACTTTTTTATTGTTTAAACAAACATAATTTTTTTAAATAATTACTTTTCCAAAGATACTATTGATGTATGTCTTCTATTTTATTACATTTTATTACTTATGGAAAAATAACTACTTAAACAAATAGAAATTTGTAAAACTTGAGAAGAAATGTATCAAAATTCTGTAATTATTTAACCAAAAGTAGCATGAAATACTAATTTGAAGAAAAGTGGACATTTACTTTGGGGAATAAATAATTGTTTAAATAATTCAAATTTGTGTAAACAATTGAAAATTGTTTAAAGAGTCATGCTAAATATTCAAATTGTCCATTAGTAATTATCTGTATGAAAAAGACGACGGTCATATTTGAGGCGCTTCGGGGAGGTTGGGGGTGGGTTCGAAATGAAAGTCATTAGTGTGATTTTATTTCGTAGACAATCCTCTTAAATTCTCAAAACACTTGGCACGTTTCGATGACACAATGGAACATGAGTTTAATTTTGCAAAAATTCAAAATTTCCCCATGTTAATTTAATGGGATTTGGAACTGCCCGGTAGCATGTGTTAAAATTCAAATTTCGAAAAAAAATTACTGATTTTCTTTCTCTGAAAATGGAAATTTATAGGGGTGTCTTGCCCTCTTGAGTGAAAAAAAAATTTGCAATGTATTTTTGGACCACCCTAGTGCACATATATCACCACGCGAATCGGCTGAAAAATTTTTAAATTGCATAATTATGATGAGCAACATCGCTAATATTATTTTGATTTTAAAATGGCATTCCTTAATTTTTTCTTTTGTTCCAGGTTCAATTTGTCTTTTTAATTTGCCATGCCATTATTTCTCTTTTGCCATCGTGTCCAGTACCAAAATTACCAGGCCTTGCAATGCTCCCAAATGTGATTTTCAACTTTACGTTATTTTATAACTTTTATAAGAAATCCTACTTGCAACCTAAAAAGAGAAAAGAATAGGAAAAATTTGCAAAATATGCGATGCAGCATCATTGTTAGGTTATCGAAATATCAAATGTGTAACATTATGCATCTTGCCAGAATTAGTTCTTAAGTTTAGTATGCAAAGTGTATACATCTATTGTACAGAATCTTTTAAAATAAAATACAGTATTTCTTCGTATCAAACTCTACAGAATTATTATTACACCAGCAAATAAACGACAATTTTTTTTTCACCAAATCGCGCACGTGTCATTTGTTCATTCGAAGGGGAAATTAATTTTGTATGCGGACTAAAAATTTCCAATAGATATTATATTATTAGATTTATTCCTTTATTTTTTTTAAAGTTATATAAATCTAATGTCCCTAAGATTTTTGACAAACTTGAAAAAGATTTTTGAACATTTTGGAACCTGAAAATATGAATTTGCATGAAAAAAATTAATTTTCAACCACATAATTAACTTTTCACCATAATACATGAATTTTCTAGCAAGAAGTTTAGTTTTTTTACAAAAAAAGATTAATTTTAAACTAAAATTCTGAATAATAGATTTAATACTTTCACGATGATTCATTATGATACAGGAGGTATTTCGGATTTCAATCGTGTACAAAACTACAAATTTTGCCGACGTTTCGTAAACATTGTAGTTCACTTCATCAGGGCTCACCTGCAACTGAGGTATCGGGTTATGTTGTTCTTATGTTTAATCTTTACGATGCCTGTGATTGGCCAGAGCGCCCCACCATTGAGACAGGACGCGCCTGTTTGGCCAATCAAGTCTTATTTAAAAAACATGGGAGGACGGAAAGCGAAATCGGATTGGTATTATAACCGTTGTCCCTATTGATGTTATTAGGGTGCTTTAAGATTTCGATAGCTTCTCTATGTTTTCTTGGAAAAATTGTGTGTTTTAGCGATGACGGTTGTTTCATCAAATAAAATGTTATCTCCTGTTTCGATATGATGTTCAGCTAGTGTTGATTGCCCAGAAGAAGTGACCTGCAATGTTTACGAAACATCGGCAAAAATCGTAGTTTTGTACACGATTGAAACCCAAAATATCTCCTTTACCATAATGAATCATCGTGAATGTATTAAATCTATTAATAAAGAATTCTACTGAGAGAGTTTTCTTACTAAAACTAACACCTTTAGTGAACTCACGACTTCTCAAGGTAAGCTACTAACATCTTTAGCTTTTTTAAAACGATGCAGGAACAACAAAATCGTCCTAAAGTTCTTGCAATTAAAAAATAATTTGGGAACATCAAAATCCTAATCAATTTTGCATAAAACAAGTTTGCTACTCTTAAAATAAAGAATAACACACACCAAATTTGTCTTAGACACTACCTCCAAAAAACAATTACAACTTCATCTTTTCCTATCAAATAGTCTCATATTTGAAATTTGGTCTACATTGAACCGCATATCATTTGACCAATCCCAACGGATTAAAGATTTTCAAACTCAAAAACGAAAAATAAAATTTAACAAATTACTTCTAGTAAATCAAACAGAACTAAGTAACACAGTAAAAAGACATCTCTGACCATCCTCTTAGTAACGAAATTATTTAAGTCTTATCTAAAGGACATTTTGCAGTAGCTCCCTTCAAAATCCCGAAAGAAGAAATAATCAGTAATTTGTAATCCACAATCTACACCCTTCCCCTAAAACCGCGAACGGCATACGACGCAGGACGGTTAACATTTTACGCCAAGCCCAAATGCCCTCCCAATGAATGAAGAAAACTATCATAACAAAATAATGAACCTTCTAACTGATGATACATACAAAAAACTTAAAAAGGACCCCACAAAAACAATAGCCAGTAAAACAAAAACCATTCTAAAAACGCTAAATTTGACAGAGAAACAATATCTAAATTAATGCCTACTAATCCCACCTCTCCAAGACTTTACGGACTCCCAAAAATCCAAAAAAACAACATACCACTCAGGGCGATCGTCAACGCAATAAACTCACCTACTGATAAGCTAGCACGCTTCCTCGCCAATAAACTGAACCCTTTCACATTAAGCTCTGCTACCCACATCCAAAACTCTTTTGACTTTATCAAAAACATACAACAGATTCGCATTCAACCCCAAGACGTCATAGTGAGTTTCGAAGCTACATCTCTCTTTACGAAAGTACCAATCTGTGATACAATTGAACTTATTGAATCTTTAGCAAAATTGCCCTCTGGGCTCAAAAATTTAATAGAGCACTGTGTCAATAATACTTACTTCTCTTTTAACAATCAATTCTATGAACAAACCTCAGGAGCAGCAATGGGATCTCCAATTTCACCTGTAATAGCAAACATCTTTATGGAAAATCTAGAAACCAAAATCTTTAATCAATCCAAGCTTAAACCGGAATTTTGGTTCCGTTATGTAGACGACGCCTTTGTCATCTGGCGACATTGACTAAATGAACTAAATAAGTTTTTCGATTTCATCAATCAATTACATCCTAATATCCAATTCACCATGGAAATTGAA
>JAAAKG020127285.1:0-14835 GCA_010014905.2 Druon quercuslanigerum
CTATAACATATATTTTGACCATCATGATCGGTAAAGCCGTTTTCGAGAAAATTGGATTTTTTTATTTTTCCAAATTTTTGTATAACTTTCGTAAAAAATTTTTTTTTAGTTGAGACTTAGGGTAAATTTATCTAATAGAGGAAGCCACTTGCCCCCGCAATATTGATCACATCCAAACGGGGGCACCCAGATCATGGTTATCCTACTACGGCCTTTCGGTATTCAGAAAACTTGTAATCCTTGAGTTTTTGGGATCGCTGATTTTAAATCTAAAGTTGATTTTTTTTACTTCATAATTGCGGATCCAATTAATTATTAATATTGGTTTTACTTATGTTTATGGGGGTCGCTGAATTGAAATGTGATGGTTGATTACAAAAATTTTAGGGATTTTAAAATGTAATTTTTTGGATTTTCAAAATTCAATATGACGGACATACAATAATGAAAATATTTGAACAAGGAAAATGGGATCACTGAATCGAAATTTGCTTTTGAAATTAATGAAAAATGATTTGAAATAAGCATTAGTGTGAAGTGATTCCATTCAAATAATAAAGTTATTTTAATATTGATAATTATTATTATTATTTTAATAATAAAGTTGTTATTTATTTTTTAAACATTTTTATTATAGTTTAGATCCGGGATTTTTCAAATTCGATAATATTATAAACTGCGGGGAATTTTATTATTTCGAAATTTTTCAATTAAGAAATTTAAAATTTTAAAGGATTTTATATTTCGAAAATTTTCTCTTTCACGAATTTGAAAGCCACGAAAAATTTGTTTTTTCGTGGTGTCCAGGTCTAGAAATATTTTGAAATGTTTCGAAATCATTGAAACATTTCCCAGGAATCGTAGGAAAATTTTTAATTTTTCTCAAATCTTTTTAAAAGGTTTAAAAAATATTTAACTTTACTTTGAAATCTACAAAAATCTAAATTTTGAATTTTCGAAACCTTTTCATTTTTAAGTTATTTTTTTGGAAATTTTTGAAAATTTTGTGAAATCTTTTTAAATATTCTCTAACCATAAATTTATCAACAGAGAAACGTAATTTAATTTTTTTTAGTAATAAGAAGAAAATTTTTATATTCTTTTGAAACCTTTCAAAATTCTTACAAAGTTTCGAAATCTTCAACAAACTACACTTTGTTGTAGATTTTTGGAAATAATAAATTCTTACCTTCTTTTTCGAAATGCCGAAAAATCGAAATTTCGTTAAAAAATTTGTATAAATCTCAGCAGAGAAGAATCTGAAAACAGCCACTAAAAGTCATATTCGCGTAGTGCCGCAAACCAGTTTTTCGATAATTCCTGCCTTCAACTTTTTAGAAAAAGAAAACAATATTTTTATTAATATTTATCAAAGCACAAAGCCTTTTCAGTTAATTTTTAAATTTATTTTCAAATGAAAAAGAAATAAAAATGTTCATAAAAATGTTATAAACTATTATCGATTTGGAAAAAAACCAGTTTTTTATTACTTTTCCAATTAGTGCGTCATACGCGAGAATCGTATATATTAGATGTTATTTAGACCCGAGATTAGACCTTAGAACATCAGTCTTCTCTGACTCTTTGATCTGGCATAGACTTATCAGAAGTCAGCAGGAGGAAATATAAATTTTTTTTTTTTTAATTTTAAGTGAAAATTATGGAATCGTTCAAGTGTTTAGTGTTTTTGTGCGTTTTACTTTTGGTCGAAGACTCCACTGCTCATGGTAGTGTTTTATAATTTATTTTTTTTTAGTTCAATTTACGCCTGCATGAGAAATTTTAATTGTTTAATTATTTTTAATGTTAATTTATTGACTTGGCTTTAAAGCTAAATATTTCAAATCCAAATTATAAATAAAAAATTATTAATTTCATAAAAAAAATTTAAACAAAAAAATTGTCGAATAGGTTTTCAACCCAAAGTATAATTCACCTTCAAAATTTTTCTTTGAAATCTACAAAAATGGAATTGCATTATAAATTGGTTGAAATCTGTTTAAACTTATAAACCTTCGAAATATCTTTTAAAAATGTGATTTTATTTTAAATTTTGTTTAAAATTATAGTAGGTAAAAAAATGTTGTCTTTAAATTTAAAAAAATTTTTTTTGGACAATTTTGAAAATCTTTTGAAAAGTTTTGAAATCATTTTGAATATGCTATTCGAATTAATAAAAAAAAATGCTGCTGCAAATGTTTGAAACATTTTTTTATTCTCATGAAACCTTTCAAAACTTTAAAAAGGCTTCTAAATTTTTTATTTAAAATTTTCAAAAATCTACATTTCGTTTTAATTTTTTTTAATTTTTAATTTTGGTTGAAATTTTGCAAAATTTCTAAAAAAATTGCCGCAAAATCTTTTAATTTATTTTAACATATTAAGAAATCTTTAGTTCTGTTGCTAAATTTTCATGAAAAATTAGTCCTTTCATTTTCTTAAAACCTTTCAAAATTCTGAAAAAGCTTTTAAATTTTTTGTTTCGAAGCTTTAGGAAAATTAAATTATATTTTGTTCTAATTTTTTTAACCTTCTTATAAAATGTTGCAATAGTGCCGAAATGGAAAAATCTGCAACATTTTTTTTTCTAAATTTTACGAAATCATTTGAAAAATTTTGAAGTACTTTGAAATTTTCTCTGAAAATTAATTTTGAACTAAGCTTTATAAATTTTGGTAGGAAAACTGTTATATTCTCTTAAAACCTATCGAACTACTTAAAAATGTAATTTTTTTGCAAAATCTTTAAAAATCTACAAATCTACAAAAATCTACTTCTTAAACTAAGATATTCTAATCTTTTATCCGTAATTTAATTTTTTTATCTGAATGCAAATTTGGAAAAGTTTACAAATTGTAGCCTTCCAGAAAAACTTTCAGAATTAATTATTATATAGAATTAAAATTATTATTTCCAAGTGTTGAAAATTCATTAATATTTACAATTTTCAGTTTTATTGTTAATATTTAGACAAACTTATAAATAAATTTTATCGTGAAATAAAATTACTTGTTTGAATAGTATCATTATATCAGTTTTAAAATATGTGTGGTCAAAATTTCAAGAACATAATTTCTGCTTTGATTTTTAAACAGTCATCTAAAATTTTAATTTTCTCTTTTAGAAATAAACTTGTAGAATTAAAATGTGGTAAAATAGTTCATTTTCTAAGGAGCATTGTTAGAAGAAAAACGGGACAGGGTTCAATTTTCAAAATAAAAGTTATCAATTGCTAATCACATGCTAATCGAAGATTAGCATAAATTTGATATGTGAAACTTTTAACAAAAATTAATATAAATTAATTCATTTGAAATTTTTCAATTCAAAACCCGAAAAGAAGAGTTAAATCGATTTTAAACATTTTTTACAAGTTATTTCCTATATTATAAGTCAGCTTAAAACAGAAATAATATGCTCATAGCACAAAATTTTTAATTTTAATTTCAGATATTAAGCTAACCAATTAGGCTTTTAAAATTACCTGTAGATATTCATTTAACAGAAAGTTCAAATACCCTAAAAATAATTATCCCTAAATTTGTTATTGAAAATTCACTAAATTGTTACTAAAATTTTAGCTTTCTGCTAAATGAATAACTACCATTATCAACCTTCGCTTGTCTTCTCTTGTAGTTGGTAGACGCAATTCAACAACTGAGTACTGATTTATTTTTCAATTTTATCTGATATAAAGTCTTTAAACCACATTTTCTTTCTCTAACGTAAATAGAAGATCATTTATTATTAAAAAATGCAATTATATTTCGTGCAATAACCCTATGGTTATTGAAAATAATAATAATAATGGTTTTGAAATACGATCCTGTAGCAAAGAACAATCTCAAAACAGGTACTAAAAGATATATCGCAACAAAACCGGTTCTGGACAACAATGTATGCGAAATATGGCGGTTACAACCTTTTAAAGACAAATATGCTAATTAATATGTTTCTTCTTAAATACAAGAGAAATTCAAGTAAATTCTTTTAGGAAATATAGGATAGTGATAATCTGTTACTCTTATTTAATTCCTTCTTTATCAATGAAATATTATAATATATTTCATATTTGCCCTATGATAATCCAACATTTGACCTACTATAGGTATTGTTATTATGAAATATAATAACTAAATAATATCTTTATCAATTGAATATTCCCAATTTTTGCTGAGTTTTCATTTAAAATGAAAAACCCCTTCTATAAAATTAGGTATCTTGAGCGGAATCGTGAAGGAACATAGGGATCGTAGACGAGAACACCTGGCAAATTTGGACCCTCTTGATCTCATTGGTCCAAAGGAAAGTGGCAATAATGGAGGGTCAGAAGCTTCAGCTAACTCGAAAAGCTTGGGAACCAGCTTCAACCTTGGGCCAGTTGGTTTCAGTACCAGTTTAACGTCCGCTTCAGCACATGCCAAAGCAGGATCTGGAGGAACAGCAAGTGCAAATGCAGATTCCCTAGCCAATGCTCAAAGTGGAGGTCAGGGAGGGGACGCAGGTCCAGGTGGTTACGCAGGGAGCAATTCAAACGCTCAAGCTTCCGCCAATGCAGGAGCTCAAGGTAATCAAGAATCTTATCAGAAGCTAAAAATAATGAATCTCATCAGAGATTAAAAATAGCTTTACTCGTCTCATTCTGTTTGCACTTTTCGCACCGTAATTCATTTAGCGACGAATAAGCCTGAATTAGAATCCGAATCAGGTAGTAATCATCGACTTGCTACTTATTTGGGTGTTATGTAAACGAAGGACCTATATAATCCAAAGTAGTGATAAATTCTAGCAAAATGGAATATTCTGATAGAGAATATTTTACAGAAAGATTATTATAGTACTGGATCTGAAAGGTTGAGGATATGGTGGGTTCGATGGATATTGTGGATATGGTGATCTTTTACAGAACACTTCTTGTTTAAGTGCTAATGCTTAACCTCATGTGATTACGAATCCTGGCAAAGATTATCAACCGCTGCCTAATAGTTATGCCGTAGTTAGTTGAAGTTCTAATGCTAATGTGTATTGTCAATACTGGAGTCCAATATTAGATATTTCTACAGAGTCCTCCACTTTATGGTTCTCAAGGTTTGGATGCTAATTCTAATACCATCTTAACGTCCTGAGTTGACATGGTGCTTATTGGCGATTCTGCTATAAATACTAATGAGAATTCAAACACTCTGGAGCACAGTACCAAGTTGACCGAAGTCCTCCCCAGTATACTTATCCACATAAGAATCTTGTGTCAATCCTAATGCTAATACTCTAGGACAATACCAACCGATTGTCCCAGAACCTCCTTAATATCCGATTTCTCCTAGATCCAGTGCACTTACTAGTGCTAATTCTAATGCTAATGATGCTACAAGTGGTAATGTAAATTCAAATACCACATGATAGTACCAAGATGTCTAAAATCCTCCCCAATATACTGTTCCACAAGGATGCAGGAGCAGACAAGTTAATCAAAATTCTTTATAATATTGAAAATATATCCGCCCACAAGGATCTAACACCAATTCTAGTACTAATTCCAATTAAAATATTCTGGTGGGACTTACAGATGCATCTGGTGACAGATATCCTAATGATGTATTTCCTAGTGATCCATATCATCGAAGTACTTAGTACCATCCTCATCATTATCACAGTGTTATTTCTTCTACGAAAAAATATAGACCTTACATGTTTATTATCCACCACTTCCTCCATAATTACAGCAATAAGTTAGCGTCCTCCTCATTCTCAGAAAACCACAATATGTTCCAGCTTCTCCATCTCGATCCTCTCAACAACAATCAAAATATGTTCCAGCTGTGGAACCCTAACTTTAATCTCCACAACAGCAACAATATGTTCAAGCTCCTCATTTTCCAGCTCCTTAACCATCACCTACTCCTTTCTCAACAACCACAACATGTTCCAGAGCCTCCACCTTTACCTCCTCAACAACCAAAATATATTACAGCTCCTCCACCTCCGCATAAAACCAAACTTATTCCGCCTCAGTAACGGTCATCCATCCGAGTGTTAGCTGCGCTTTAGGCGAAACAATAAATTAAATGCAATTTTACTTTATGCAGGTTACAATCAAGGAGGATACAGTGGGCAAGATGGAGGATATGGTGGAGCCCAAGGAGGCTATGGAGGACCTCAAGGAGGCTATGGTGGACCTCAAGGAGGCTATGGTGGAGCTCAAGGAGGCTATGGTAATCCCCAAGGTGTATATGGTAGTTCGGATGCGAATGCCAATGCAAATGCCAACGCTAATGCTAAATAATGCGGGAGAATTTTCGCGACTTATTTGAATAAACGAAATTGACTTAGCTGAAACAACTAATTAATATCGACCTTTGCACTTTACTCCCCTAAATGTGGGTTGTTGATCAAAATGAAAGTCGAGTTCAGCTCTCTTGTTCAGGGCATGTGGCAGTCCGTCACGAGACCAATTACATGTTATTATATTCAATAGCGTTATAATTAAAAACATAAATTTATTGTGCTGAAATTTGTGGAAAATTTTCAAACTATACGGGGTATAATCCAGGAAAAAAATTCTAAACAACTATTCTATACTAACTATTACATTTTTCGTTGAGAATTTATTTCTTTGATTTCATAGAATTCAACTACTTGCTTGAAAGTTGAGCTGTTTGTCTTTTTTGGTAAAAGATTCATAATTTAATTTAATAAGTCAACTATTTGGCTGCAAATTAAATTTGTTGATAAGACTTCAAATTTTAGTTTTAAAATTTAATTATTTTGTTGAACATCTTTTTTAGTAAAAATTAACTTTTTTATCTGGAAACTTAATTATTCTGTTTTTTGTTTAAAAACTTTTCTTTATAAGTTCAAAATTAAATTATCTGCTAGAAAATGCATGTATCTAGTTGAAAATCTTTCTTTTTATGTTGAAAACTTATCTTCAATTAAATTCACTGGAAACAAATTTTTGGGAACCAAGTTAATGCATTTACTTGAATTCTATTTCTTGGCATCATGAATATATTATTCCACAGTAGTAATTTTTATTTGAACCATTGATCAATAAGAAATAAATTCCTTGATATTATCTTAATTGGTACTTAATTTGGTATTATCTTAATTGAAATCTTTAAATTTATCTGGACGCATTTATGTCAAATAATTTGTCAATACTTGCATCAAGTCTTTAGGTTTCTTTTTATAAAAAAAAAATATTATTTAATTTAAAAGAATAGTATTTTACATTAGAATATATTAATTTGATAAAAAATTATCCATAAAAAATAAATATTCATTACAGACATTTTTGCTTTCAATTTAGAATACGAAAAAAAGCACTAATACTTCTGTATGCACTGAGAGGTCACCGAGATAACTTGTTTAAAAAGTAAAATAAAAGAAGTCGACACCTTATTTCTCAATAAAAAATCATCCGAACCCACGAGTGTCAAAATTTTTGCCTAAAACTGTTGCAAAACTAGCATCTACCAATAATATCTTATTTATTGTCCATTAGCGCTCTTACTTCACTTTTTATTAATCTTTGACACAAGATAAAACTTTTCACTCTCGCGATATTTCCTTGTGCGATTATTCATTATTTATATATACACCTTCAAGCAATATATTCTTTATATAAATCTACGCTTCACGATTTCACAATATGACCTTCGCGTTTTAATACCGTTGATACGGTTGATAAAGTTTATAACGTTTTGTTAATTATTATGTACGGATCTAATAAACATTTATTTGCATCAAGAAGTTATTTGCTGTCCACTGCTGAATTAGGAAATATCTGAACTAATCGAATTATTAATTTTCTAGTGAACTTCGGTTACTTAATTATTTTCTAAACCCAAAAAACACCCAAAAATAGTCAACATAACCCTTTTTCTTCATAAAAAGTATAACCCTGTTCAGAGGATTTCTTCTCCTAACCTCAAAACCGTCGAACCTAACCCTAAAACTGCCTTCAATTAGCCAGAATAAACGATCTTCCAGTTGTAGGGTCGCTAAGTGTGGATCCGGGTTCCTTTATATTTGGAAGGTCCAAGTCCATCCCTAACCTCAAAATATACCCTTCGAAAATTGCCAAAGCAGGCAGTTTTGTTTCTCTACACTGAGACGTGACTTCACGATTTTGGGGTCTTAGAGCCCTCCGAACATATGCGTTTAGTTACACAAAGTGTACCTCGAAAGCTTGTATCGACTAGCGAGATATCGATTCGATATATCGATGTGTGTTTAAATTCAAAGTAAAATTTAAGGTGTAACTTATAACTATAACTTGACTATAAAGAATAAGAACAACTTAGAAGAAAGAATCATTATTTAATACTCTCTCTTTCTCTCTTTCTTTCCTGAAATGATAGAAAGAATAAGAATTATGGAGTATCTCGATATTAGAAAAATACTTATAAACTACGACGCAATAGGAAACAGACTAGATTCTTAGCATTCCTAAAGATGAGTCATAAACCTATTTTTAGTATAAAAACGTGCTTTCGAGCGGATTTTGGCAGGAAATCGTATTAAAAACATCCGGTCACAAATTGAACTTTGGACCCAAATTGTTTGGATATGTCAATCAACTATTGGTCATATTGCGTTCTACATCTAATCGATGGAGCCATGCGACCTAATTTCTAATTTGTAAAAGGACTAAATGACGTGAGTAATTTGATTAGCGGAAAGAGTAAAGTGGGAAATTACTCCGCCCAAAACAAAGTTCATAAAAAGGTGCGCACAACGGAAAAACGCCAGATTTTATAAATTTATAAATATTTATTATAAATAAGGTCAATTGTCAAACGGAAGCGGGACGTTGCACAGTGGGGTATTTTGGATGCGTTCGTACAAGTAATCGACGACTCGTCAATTTTCAACCGAATTGAAATTTTTTTTAAATCACTCGTGAATAATTTTACCGTCGGAGAGATACGCCACTATTACGGTTTAAATCGTCAGTACGTCAAAAAAACTTGAACCAACGTACGCAGTCGTCGGCCGAGAAACGTTTATTCTGAAGAAATCAACGGTCGTTATTTAATTATTTGAATAATAATTTTATTAAAATGAACATGAAAACTGTAAGAAAAAAAGATTTAAAATTTAATAAAATACTCTTTAGTTTATTTCTTCAGAATAAACGTTTCTCGGTTGAATAATTTGAGAATTAAAGTAATAACGTTATAAACGTTTATTAAATATTATTTAAAACTTTTATTGCAACAATAGAATGAGAATAGAAAGGTTTGCACTTGTAATAGTTGAAAACATAAATAACAATGAGCATGAAGCATTGTTTGTACGAATTACTAAATATTACTGACATCTGAATAGCCTGAAAATCGCCCGACGACTGCCGACGTTGGTCGACGTTTTTTTGACGTACTGACAATTCAAACCGTAATAGTGGCGTATCTCTCCGACGGTAAAATTATTAATGAGTAATTTAAAAAAAATTTCAATTCGGTTGAAAATTGACGAGTCGTCGATTATTTGTACGAACAAATCCAAAATACCCCACTGTGCGCCGCGATACAGACAATTTTAACAATTATTAACAATTATGATTAGTGAATCTGTGGCAGTGATGGTGGAGATTCTTCTCTAAATAAATTGTGTGAATTAGTAACTTATAAATATAGTGTTCTTTATTTAAAATTTTTTCCTTCTAATGGGTTTCGTTCTAACCAATCAGCGGCAACAATGATCCTATTTAGATGTCCAATCAGCGAGCAGCGAATCGTCAACAGGAAAGTTAGATAAAATTTAAACTTTACACCAGATCCTAAAGTCTGTCTGATAGTTGCGCTGCAAATAAATGTTTTGTGAACGCGCCTTAACGCGAGTATCCTTCGAAGTTTACGGTCTTGGGGCGCTGCATAATTCTGTCCCTTTCGTTCTTGGTTTTTGTATGTCGACACGTTTCGCACATATTCGTTGAGAGAATTATTGACAAATTGTCTCCAAATTTTGGACAATTGGATATACCACTGGATATATTTAAATTTTATTTATTTCTTTGAATTGATTGGATACTCTTAAATGCAAGATACTACTACTAAAGAAATGTCTGACTCATGATAAATTTTTTTCTTCTCATGATAAGTTTCTAAAACATTAGATCGAAAACTTGAAAGAATATAATTGATTGAACAGTTTTTCATCAGTTTAGAAAAAATAAGGATTGTCTGAACTCTAGTCACATCCTTGGCGTTTTTACTCAATTTTATTGGTGATTATAATCCTATATATAAAAGCCGTAACCTCCATTTGTGAAGTCAACAAGGAGCATAGTTTTTACCGTCGTTGGATTCCTGGAGACCTCTTCTTAAACATATACAATTAATCGAAAGAAAAAAGTAGATTTCTATTTTTATCGATAACTATTTCTATTTGTGTCTTTTTACTTTTACTTTCAATAACACCGGTTATTTTCTAATGTATTACTATGCATAATACGTCAAGTCTTTTCTCATAATAAAATAAAATGAATTACAATTTTATAATTTTTTACATGTTTCCGATGTTGTGGAATAATTATCTGAATTCAATATTTAAAATTTTATGTGAATATGGTTTAAGATATTATGCAATTAGTTCAAAAGAATATTAATATTTTTAATTTTGAGATAAATATAAGGCAACAATTATTTTAATGTTTCAATGGATTTTTTTCATGTATTTTAATTTTTTCGGGAATTAGCTTAAAAGCTTATTAATTAAAATTTTTAGAGAATTATTAATAGCTAATTATTAACTGTGTCTTTTAAAACTTACATATTCTTGAAATAGTTGAAAGCTTATTAATAAATAAAATTAATGCAAAAAAATTTTAATTGAAAACAAAATAAAAAATTGTTTTAATATTCCAATAAAAATCACTATTCAATTATTTTAATATTTTGAAGTGAATAATCAATATTATTAACTGATTAATTCTTCTTACCATGTCAAAATCCGTAAGAATAAATTTTAATTTAATTTGTATAATGAAAGTTTATTTGTATTTAAAATACCCTATTTAAGTTAAATCATTTTACAAATGTATAAGATGCTTAACTTTTTTCACAATATTAAATTACATAAGGATTGATTTGCAATTTTTGTTATTTAGGTAACATAAGTTTATTATTCACTTTAAGTTTATATAAGTTCACATTTGCCATAATTACTATAGGAAAAGTTTTTATAAAAGTTTAAAATACCTCCATTCCAGTTACATTATTTTTAAAAATGTTGCAATGCAAACTGAGAATCTGAACTTTGAGTTCGAAATTATGTGCGAATATATTTTTATTTTTGCTGGTATAGTGTAAAATGTTATATTTTCCTCCCTTCCTAACTTTTCTCCCTTCTCCTCCTAGAAAATCCAAAAAATATTTTTCCATTCTACCATTTCAGTATCTTGATTTATTCTTTTTCTTCTTCTTTCTCCATTTACTACCATCCATACCTCTTCTTCCGTCCTAGCCTTCTCCACCTCTTCCTCAAACCTTTTATTCTCTTACTCTTTCTTTTGATCACACACTTCAGAATACTCTTTCTTTTTTCTCCTATATTCTTCCCCATTACTTTTTTCTTTTCTCCACTTTCTTAATACATTTCGGACCTCCTTCTTTTTCTCTTTACAATCCTTATTACATCCACTTCTATTTCTCTCTTTACTAACTTCATTTTTGTTTGTGCCCACATTTTCCTCTCCCATTTTGATATTTCTAAAATTTTCTCTAAACTGTTCTTTTTCCTTGCCTTGACCAATCCCCTTTTCCTACACTGTTTACCTTTGCCCCCTATTTATGCATATTACTATTACTTATTTCTCCCTCTAATGTCACTATTAATGGAAATTGATCCGAATCAATATAATCACATACCTGTAATTTCTTGATCTTCTCTCTTACCTCATCATCCACTATCACATAATCAATTACCGTTCCTCTTTCTCCTCTTGACCGTGTATATTCTCTTTACTCATCTCCCTCTATATTTCCGTTTAAGATAAACCATCCCAATTCCTCCAAGCTCTTTAGCAACTTCTTTCCTTCCCCATTTAGGTCTTTATCTTTTGATTTTTTTTCTCTCTCTTCTCCCCATAGCCTTCCTCCTCTATCTCCTGTTCTCGCATTGAAATCCCCACCTATTATAAGTCTAATGTCCTCTTTATTTTTTTCCATCATCTCTTTTAACTTCTCTGCTTTATCCTGCATATCTCGGTTCACACAAACCCCCACTATCTTCCACTTCTCTCCTCCCATCTTTGCCTCTTCTACTATTAATCCTTCTTCTTGTTGTTTCCTCTCTTTCTTATCTTCCCCTGTTATACGTTCATTTCTCACTCCCTTCACCATTCCTCCCATTGATCTGCCCATTTTATTCTTTTTCTTTGCATTTTGAATTAGCTATTTGTGACCTCTAGGTAATCTTCCCCTTACTCTTTCCCATCCCTTTTTATCTAGCCACGTCTCCATCATTAATACAACATCCCACTGTGTCAAATTTCTCATAAATTCCCTATCCTTTCTCTCCAATCCTGCTGTATTCCAGTAAGATATCCTCTATTCTTAGCTACATTTGTTTTTTGTCTCTTTTTTCCTCTTACTATTGCTTATTTTCGTACCTCCCATTCCTTCCTCTCCTAGTTTCCCTGCCCCTCATTTTTTACTAACTCTTCCTTTTCTTCATCCCAATCCCACCGTACTCCGTCTATCTATATCCTCCCATATTTAACCCATGTTCATCTTCCCTTTTTTCTTTCCTCTTCCGCTATTTTCCTTAACTTATATTGCATCCTCCTTTCTACCCATGTCAAATCATCATCTATTCTCCCCGAGCTTCCATATAACATCCTCTTTTTTGCCATTACTTCCCTCTTATGTTCTCATTTCTTTAGTTTCATCAGTACCATTCTCTCCCCTCTTCGATCTTCCCTTCCTATACTTCGCACTTCCTCTATCTCTACTTTTGTATCAATCCTTTTCAGCACTTCTTCCACTCGTACTATGTATCTTTTTCTTTCTTCTCTCTCTTTTTTTTCTATCCTTTTTTTCTATTTTACTCAGTCTTTAGAGCTTTCTGTCTTCGTAATCGTATCTTGCACCTCCTCTACATTTTTATTATTATCCTCCTGCTTCTCTAGTTTTTGCTCCAATAACTGCATCCTCTTTTCTAACTTTTTCCTAACTTCTTCCCATTTTTTCATTTCTTTCCTAAGTTCAGCTGTTTCCAACCTAATTTCATTCCCTAATTCCTCTCTCTTTTTTTCCTGCCTTTCTTTATAAATGCCCATTACTTGTATCATGACTTCGCGAATTTCTTTCGGTCTTTCCTCTTTCCTCTGTTCTTCGGTTTTATCTCCGTTTCCTTCAGCCCCCTTACTATTCTCACCCTTCTTTACCAAACTCTGCTTCCCAACGGCAATCTGAACATTTTTGGATATTTTAAGTGAAAACCTAAATCGTCCTTCTCCTCACTGCTTCCCCTCACCCCTCTCTTCCTTTTGATAAAATCCTCAATCCAACCTACGCTTTTTGTTCTTAATCTCTCCTTTTTTATAATTTTCTATTACTTCTTTCTTGCCTTCCTTTCTTTGATCTCCTCTTTCTGTGTACTAAACAGTTCCTGCTCTAAACGCGATTTTTCCTTGATGTTACACTTTTTGCTATCCATGAATCTAATTTCAAACGTTCCCGCCTTCTATCCTTCCCTGCCTCTATCTATCGTCGCTTTCTGGTACCTGTCTTGTCTTGTGTGCAAAAAATTTCCTGCGAGGAAGTAATCATCAGGGGACCGTCATCCAGGGTCAGGCATTGTTTAAACTAAAATGAAATGAAATAAAGGAACACACCAATCTCAAAAAACAAATTTTTGTCTAACTACTAAAGGTTTTCCTAAATAACGCTTATTTTTTACACAATGATAAATATTACAGACAAATCCATGGGTAAATATAGAAAATAAAATTTTCAAAACACTCCCTTGTGATTTGCAGTTCGTAAAATAACAGACACACACAACAGACCGAACAACTATAATAACAGAATTAATTTTACCATAGAAAAAGAAACAAATAAAACACAGAGCGGTCGCAGGACCACCGACAGAAGCTTTGCTCCTTTCGCGTTAAAAGAAAAACATAAATTTGATTGTTATTTCATTTATCGATTGGAATAAGAAAACAGCTATCCTCTCACTCTATTCATACATGCACGCCAATAAAAGAAATATTGTAGCAGGAAGTATAAAGTTGATCGCAATTGGAGATTAAAATTTCAAAGAAGTTAAATTATTAAAGTTTTTTAGTTTAAAGTTTAATATGTAGACATGAATTAATTTCTAGTCAATGTTATATAAAATATACAATTTATTATAGCGAATATAAAATCGTATAGTAATTCAATTATCACTATCAGAGCTATTCATTATAAATGAATGCGATCTACACACAAAACTTGCACCACTTTATTAAATCACATTGAAAACATGCTATGAACATTCAATCACCTGCATCAATGAGCATACAGCAATCATCAAATTATATATTTTTTTTGTTATGGCGTACACAGAAATACGCAAACGACCGTTGGACGGTAGCACGCATTATGTATACCTATATAGTATGCTGTGTGATTCATGCTCCACTCGTTATTCATCTACTACACCAGAATGGGAGGGAGAAAGAAAAGGAGATAGAGTGGCTAGCTCGGTATTATGGAGGAAGTGGGGGGATAGCTGTGTTGGTGGCATGCTTGATACAGTATTCCAGTGTCTCCAGAACGTGGGATTTTTCGGCCCCCACCACTCTTCCGTATGGGAGGAATACATTCTCACGCAGCGTGT
>JAAAKG020127296.1:0-14834 GCA_010014905.2 Druon quercuslanigerum
AGTAAGGTTGTTTTATATTCCTAGAAGCCCTTGGATATCCTACACCATATTTCAATAATATCTAAATATTTTTTTAATTTCTTGAAATTATTTGAATTCTTGTCAAATAACTCAGAACTCTTCACACGTGCTTTAATTCTCTTATAGCTCTGGAGATTATAGAAATCCTTTGATATGTATGATCATAATCTGCTTATGATGTATTTTTAATCTGCAGAAAGGTCACCTGGTTTTTTATTGAAAAACAAAGTCTTTTATTGCAGTTCATTTATTTAAAAGATAGTTAAAAACTAATCATACATAGAGACAATTACGAATTTAAATGAATCGTAGTAGAATCAGAAAAAAAAAGTTCAAAACTTCGTAAAAACCGAAATGCCAAGAATTCGAAAGCAATACACTGTAGCAGCGATAATTAACCTATTTCTGACTTTAAACAAAGTTTTCAGTGTTCAAATTTAGGCTTTTGCGGTAACATGCTTCGAAATATTATATTAAATTTCGAGTAGCGGTTGGTGGACGAACTGAAGATCTGATCGAAGAATCATTTTGGGCTACTAAAACCTATTGGGATGCTAGGACGTTTAGGGCTTTCGGAATTGTTTTGTCTGTACAATCCAAATTTATCAATTTTACTCAAATTCAAAATGCGTTCAGGCACACGACAATCTATGCCATAATGTGCCCTCAGATACTTTAGGTCCGCCTCGTGTAGTTTATCGTTTTCTTCGTCATACGTAATCTCGTTGATGCCCCCTGCAGATATGGCTTTGACCCTATCCCCTAAGATATGTCCAAAGATCATAGGGCCTACTGCTAATAAAAATTTTATCTGCGGTGCATGCTACGTAAAATCCCATGGCATTTTTCATCTGAAACATTGAGTTTTTTTGTGACCTGCCAGGGGGTCGGACATCGAACTTTCCTGACCTCAATATCTGGAAATAGGGTTTCTGGCGAACCTTCTCGTGCGGGACATTCTGCTTGCGAACTGAATGCTGCAACAAAAAATAAAGTAATTGTAATAATAAAATATAAATTATTCCAGAATTTAGTGGCAAAAGAACAAACAGATCAATCCTTCCCGTGCATGTAGAACAATTCCCAAATCAATCCTATCAATCCAAATTTTTGTTCTAAATCCTCTATACTAAAAAGTAAAGCAACTGATTTGTAAATTTTTATAATTATAATATCTTATGTAATTAACAATTAAAAACCAATAAAAAGTGAATTTTTCAATATTAAGAGGTTAAGGTAATTTTAACGAATTTTATCATTTGTCAGGTTTGATTTCGGGTAAGTAACGCATGCGCTAGAGGGATGCCACTTTTAGGTGGTGCTTTGGAAATAAATGCTGCAAGTACCATTAAAAAAATTTTCACTTTTAAAAATTGGGTATTCTTAAAAAATTTCGTAAAATATAGGGTTGGTTTGGATACATTACACATTAATCAGAGGGCTCAAACTTTTCCTAGGTTCTTTTGGCAATCAATTTTGGAATGATCATTGAAAAGCGTTTTGGATTTTAAAAATTTGTGTACCATTATAGAATTTTTTAATATTTAGGGGTTCATTTCAGATAGATTACATATGCGCTAGATGGATGCAACTCTTAAGGGGTACTTTTGAAACTAAATACAGCAATTGTCATAAAAAATTTTTACTTTTATTTTGTAACATATAGGAATGAATTTGGGGTGGGTTCCACATTCACCAGAGGGCTACAATTTTTTCCAGGTTCTTTTGGCAATAAATGTTGGAATATTTATTGAAAACCTTTTGAATTTTTAAAATTGTGTACTATTATAGAATTTTTTAATATTTAAGGGTTAATTTCAAGTAGATTCTAAATGCGGTAGAGAAATAAAACTTTTTAAAGGCACTTTTGGCACTATATGCTGCAATAATAATTTCCCTACTTGTCCTGTATTAATTTCTTTTCACTTCCGTTCTCTTCATTTCCTGTTAGGCTCCCTAATTTCCCTCTATTCCCTATATTCCCTATATTCTATTCCATTTATTTCCTCTCGTATCTTAAACATGGCGCATTCTGTAATGCAACTTTTTTTTAATACGGGTCAGAGAAATAATTATAAAAGAACAGTTTTTCTGGAAACAGGCAGAAAACTTTTAATCGAAAGTTACGTACTTAAAGCCTATCTGCAAAAACTGACAGCACAAATTTTTTATCTTTTAAAAGATAAATGATTGGTTGGAGATCAACTTTTTAGGTCGCAAATCTTCCTCAAATACAAAAAAAGCTAGTACGAAGCATTATCTTTGAAAGTGGTGTGCAAGTCAACGCGCCGTCCGACATGATTTTTTTTGTCGCTTCAAGATAGCGAGTTTAAATAACTAAGGATCTTATTCATAGAAGTTTCTCAATCAGATTAGTTTGTCAGCACAATTCACCGATTTAAATGAAACTTGGAAACTGACTCAACAATCGAAAATAAATATATGCGTGCTTTTATGTTTATATCTTGGAACCTGTGAGATTCATGCAAATAAAAACAAAATAACAATTTACTGTCGACCAGTATGCACCAGTCTTTTCTACATAGAGTGGCTTTGGAAAACCTTGTTAGGTGCACCCGAGAGACAGCAATAATCTTAAACTTCTGATGCACTTTATTTTTCACAGATTTTATTTTTGGCAAGCGGTACTCATGTTGTACATGGCGGATGCTTTTTGAAATTATTTTTCATTAATTAAAGAACCCACAATAAGCTCACAGTTCTGGCATTTTACGTTTTTTCTGAGTTCCAGTTTTGACACGGTAGTTTCATTGTTCGTAAGATTTATTTTTTAAGGTTGGTTGTTTCCGCGGTGAAAAGCTCAAAAAGGCCAAAAATTTTGATACACGTAAATATCTTAAAGTATGGTTTCGTGAGGAACATAACTTTGTACACAGAAGGGAAAACAATTTTTTAATTATTAAAATATGTACTCAAAAAACATTAATAATGTATTTATTTATATATTTACCGATGGAATTAAGGATGAGAGCCAAGCCGAAGTTCCAGAAGGAAGATCCAATACGGATCTTTATGTTTTTCTAATCAAGGTTTCAAATTGATTTCCAAAAAAAATTCTTGTAGAGCACAACTATCTGCATATGGCTTATTTTAGAAAAATTTTCTATGTATATATACTAGGCGCTTCCTACTTACACTCTATAATCATTGCACACATTTTTAGCATACGAATTTTAATGGCACCATTCTCTTACAATTTTTACATTATTTGATGTATCATTCGTAGCCACAAAGCATGTTCAAACATATTTGACTTGTCAGCCTCGCTTTAAATACGGAAGAAAATGTTATCTACCCGGAAATAGCATACTCTAATTTTTGGTGGATCTTTTCCGCATTTGGAAATGCTTTTTGATTACACTTGTCATTCAGAAATTTTAACCAAATATTTCGCAATGCAAAAGAATAATTTGAATTCCTAATGCTTGATGCGACTTAATGGTAGGTTTAAAAAAAAACTTAAAATTATGATTGCGAAACATGAGCTCAATAAGAATGAACAATCTTTCTACACCTGCTTGAAATAACAATTTATAGGTTCCTTCCAATAATTAAAAATAAATTAAAGAAATTAATGGATTTATTCGCTTGAGTCATACTAATACCTTAAATGTTATTGTATAATATTTTAGCAAATTATTTTCTACAATTACTTTGATATAAGGAAATATTCAATTTTTGTAAATCCAGTATTTAAACGCGATATATTTAAAACAATTCCTTATTTTGATATATTGCGCAGAATTTTATGCAAAATAATTTTGAGCAAAGTAGATGATCCTACTAACCGGATCGCGCATCGTGTGGCTCAGCACGTAATCTGCAAGAACTTTTTCAAAATGTAAATTGTGCCAACAGATAAAATAACAACCAATGCCTAGTGGGGAAAAATAAGTTTTTTGTTATAATATTATATAAGGTACAGCCCAGAAACATTGACGGATTTGAACAAAAAAAAATTAAAAAAGAGCTTATAAGATTTCTAAGAAGGATGTCCAAAATTATTTTTGAATTAGGTTATCAATTTTTTTATAAATAAACAAATATGACGCAAAAATAGCTATTTTTCCATTTGACGTTCCTAGTGCTCATCAATGACAGAAAATTTGTTAAAATTGTCCAAGTTGCATAGAGCAATATTTGTTAAAAATGTTCCAATATTATACAATGATCAAACAAAGTTTCAACTTGGAAATATGCTATAATAGCAAAATTTCCACGATTTTTATATTTTCTTAACCTAACTTGTTTGTAGCAAATGTTTTGTTTTTGCTCTTTGTTTATTAATATAAAAATAGATAATAATAACAATTAAAAATTTTAATTTATAGAATCTCTTGTGCAACTTTTGATGATAACTGCTAACAATCTTTTTTTAAAAACGATTAAGAATTTTATGCTGTATGTGATTTTTAATAAATAATTTACATACAGCTTTTTATCTTATATACTTTTGTTCTAATTTATTGCATAAACTGACATTTTTGTTCAAAAAATTGTGCTGTCATGCCATTATGGTTTTAAAATGCATGCCAGAAAAGTAATTATTAAGATTTATTTAAACTTCTTTTGAGTCTTTCCAAATACCCTAAAATTTTCAAAATCCTTTGAAATATTAAGAAGGAATCCCTTAAAACTATTGAAATTTCTAGAATATTCTTTAGAATTTTTTTTAAATACATAAAAACCTTTAAACTCCTTTGTGATCATTTAAAATCGTTAAAATCTGTTAAAATTCCCTTAGAATATTTAAAAATGCCCTTTATTATTTCTAAATATTTAAAATTTCTTAAAACTTTGTAAATCTATTGAAAATTTTTCAGAATTTCTAAAAATACCTTAAAATCCTTTCAAATTATTGAAATCCATTGAAGATTCTTTTTAATCTTCTAAAATGCGCTAAAATATTTAAGATCCTCATAAATATTTTGATGAAATCTTCGAAACTTTGGAAATCTCGTATTTTTTTTTAATTTTGAAAAATGCACAAAAGTATTCAAAATCCTTTAAAATATTTTGAAGAAATGCCTTGCAACTTTTAAAATCTCTATAAAATTCTTTAGATTTTTTTTACGCCGCAAAATCTTTAAAATCCTTGTTAATTCCTTAAAAACATTAAAATCTTTTAAAATTTCTTTACGATATTTAAAAATAAGCTATAATATTTTAATAAATTTTAAATAATTTGAAACTTTTTATATTTTTCATAACATAAATCTCATAATGTTTCGAAACATTTTGAAAAATTTGAAATTTGCTAGGGCATTTTAGAAGATTCACAGAATTTTTTAAATAGATTTCAATAACTTGGAGGGATTTCAAAGTATTAAAAATATTTTAGGTTATTTTTAAAACTTCCGAGGAAATGTTAGGATAAAGATTTTTTGTTTGATATTATTTGTTTATTTTATAAATATATTTTATAAATAGATTCAATAAACAAATGAACAGTTCAGGTATTTGAAGACAGAAAGTAATTTTTTTATGAATTTCTTCAAATTATGTCACTGGATATGTTTTAGAATTTTTTATCAGAATTAGCATACCGAATTTTGATACATGCACGTCTTTCTCTGTGCAATCTTTTTATCCAAATTATAAAAACTGCGAACTGCAGGTTCTAGATTCAAAATAAAAAAAAAATATTAATAATAATTTTTAGAAAAGTTGCGTATTAGAGCCCCAAAAAAGTTTAATTACATTTGAGCTGATGGCTGGATTTGGTATGTTAGAAAAATGCATGTTAGAAAAAATTCTTATCTTCATAATTTGTTTATTTTTGTAAATAATAATTATTTCTCATTCGATTTTTTTTGTATGGTCTAGTTTTACTTAAAATTAATAAATGGTATAAAAATCTGTTAGTGAAAATAGATCTACTAATAAGAATACATTAAAAATGAAACCTATTATATGAAGACTTGTCAATTCTATGCTTTTTATATTTCTCAATTATTTAAATTCTTCACTTTTTCCCGATATTTTTTTATCAATAGATAATCAGTTAGATAATCAGTGAGATAATCAGTTTTTGTTGCTAGAAAAAAAGTGATTACTAAATCAAATATTCTAATATATATTAGAATTGCCACTTTAAGAACCATAGTGTTTTTTTCTTTTCGTAATTGGATCATTGTAAAAAGAAATGAAAGGTAGGAGTAATACTTGCGCAATTTGGTTTAAAAATAAAAATTCCTTAAGATTTTATTACAGTTTTACGTTTTTTTTAATAAAAGCGCCTAATTCTTACATTTAGATCAGGAAATAACTGTGCCGAAATCTGATAACAATTCTCTTCTAAATATTTGATCAACTAGCCTTTGATATTCTGACTGTGAAAGCCAAATGATAAAACTAAAAAAAACTCAATTAATATGAATAATATTACGAAAATATGCTTAAGACTGAAAATAGTTGATAATAATAAAACACGTATATTACTTTACATTACTTGTTCTTTTATATATTGCTATTTGTTTACTGCTATTTGTTAATATTCTTACAAAAAAAAAATTTAAGTTGTGTGCAACTCATTTACTTACAAATCCAATAGAGAAAGAATCTTGCCAATAACGATCATTGTAAATAGGAAAAATGTGCAGTATTGGATTTCTTAGAAAAGTAGATCATTTAATTTAATTTGAATAATTCAAAACAAATTTGTCTTAAATTTTTAATCACAACTAGAAGAAATTTTATCAAGATATCAAAAAAGTAAATATAAGAGATGAGAAAAGTTAAATTCAAGCATTATTAACTTCGATATGACTTTGATGTGAAAATTTTTTTAAATTAGGGTTGCTGTTTATCGATAAATTTGTGTTATTTAGAAGTTAATACGTGATATTTTTACTTGTACACAAAGAAGGTGCTTTTTTAAAATCATTATTTCAGAAGTCAGGACCTATTTGGAAATCAAGAGAGATTTCCAATTCTATTTGTCGGATTCTTGTAACGATAATTATAAATTTTATATGAGTTTTATATTATTTTTTATTAATTTTCTGCAAACATGCCTCGAATTGGAGAATTTGGCATGTAGCTGCATGTTCAAAGATAAAATTAGCTACATTTAGGATTGTTTTTTTGTTGTCATTAGTGGTTAAAAAATATTTTGAAAACTCAGGAAATTTTCTTTCTTGACCACAGTATTGAAAACTTTACATCTATTTCAATATTTTTACGAGAGGGTTAAAATTTAAAAACTTAGGATTTTTTTTAGAAAATTTGAAGGGTTATGTAAGAATATTGCAAGACAAAATTCAGTAAAGTATTTTTAGAAAATTTTCAGCTGTGAAATACAACATTTAAGATCATTTTCAATTCCACTAGAATATTTGAAATAGTTGTAAATATGTAGGAAAAGCTTAAATTCCTTAAAAATAAAATAAATTGAATTTGTTCCCTATATTGCTCTTTAAACTTCTTTAATCTTGCAAACTTGTTTAATATTTCTAGAAACTTTTGGATATCCTGCAGCATTCTTTAGCAATCTCTGCCTATTTTGTAAATTTCTAGAATTCTTTGAATTCTTGTCAAATAACTGAGAACACTTAACACGTTTTTTTTAATTCTCTTATATTCCTGGCGTTTATAGAAATAATTTAAAATATATAATTATCATCTGATTTTGGTCAAATTATAATTTGGAAAAAACTTCTGATAAGGTGGGTAGAGACAACCTTTCATGGTTTTAGCACAGAAAAAATATTAATCTGCACATGGTAAAGGTCACCTGGTTGGTTATTTAAAAAAAGAAACGTCTCTTATTGCAGTTGATTTATTGAAAAGAAAGTTAAAATCTAGTCATACATAAAGGCAATTTAAAATTAAAATGAATAGTATTAGAATGAGAAGAAAAAAGTACAAAAAATCATAAAAAGCGAAATGCGAAGAATTCAAAAGCATTTCACTGGAGCAGCGATGCACAAACTATGTCTGACTACAAACGAAAGTTTTTTGTATTTTAATTTATCCTTTTGAAGTAACATGCTTCGAAATATTCATTCTGGCTTGAAGGGTAGTCGTTATTTTTTTGTATAATTGTATTTACTTCGGCGTGAGAAATTGAAATATCGCATGCATCTTGCATGTAACATTAACCTCTCTTCAGTATTAGAGATCGGAAGATTTGCAAAGGTTTAGCAGAGCATAAGGTATGATATGATCCTAATTAGTTTTTCTGTAGGTTTTCCCATCGCTAGAATTAAGGTCAAAGTAGCGGTCGGAGGGAGAACCGAAGATCCGTTCGAAGAGCTTTTTAGGGCAGCCCATAGGTAAGCAATTGATTTTATCGGGGCTACCTGGTCGTTTTCTGGTACTAGATCCTGTTGAGCTACTAGGAGGTTTTGCGCTTTTATCATTTTCTCGTCTGTACAAACCAAACGGATCAATTTTACTTAAACTTAAAATGCGCTCAGGAACACGACAGCCTATGCCATAATGTTTCATCAGATACTCTATGTCGGCCTTGTATAGTATATCGTCTTTTTCGTCATACATTATTTCGGTGTTGCCCCCTCCAGATACGGCACTGACCGTATTCTCTAAGATATGTCCAAAGATCATGGGGCCTACTGCTAATAAAATTTTATCTGGTTTGCATTCTTCGTAAAATCCCCTGGCATTTTTCAGCAGAAAGACTGAGTTGCGTGTGATCTGCGAGGGTGTCGGACATCGCACTTTCCTGACATCCAGATTTGGAAATTCGCGTTCTGGCGAACCTTCTCGTGCAGGGGATTCTGCTTGCGAACTGAATTCTGCAACAAAAATTAGGTTATTTTAATAATAAAATATCAGTAAATACGTTTGAAAAGGGAAAAACATTGTATTGCATTATTTGTATATAGTTGAGTGCCTGGCCATTAATATCAAAAACCAGTATTTTAATATTGTAGCATTATTAACTTAGAATCTTTTATAAACTCAGTAACATAATTTCATGGTAAATGTAATCAATTTTTAAAACAAAAAAATTGCGCTACAACCTAAAAATCATTTTTTTAACATAACTGTTCAATCTTCAAAATATAATTTGAAGTTTGACAAAATAGTTAAATTTTTAGCAAAATTATTGAATTCGAAACTTACAAAAATAATTTGTTAACCAAGTGATAGTATTTTTAAATCAAAAAGTTTAAATATCATAAATTTTCTAACGCCTAAGTGAATTTTCAGCATATAGGTAAATTGTTTCAAGAAGTAATCGAATTTTCAACTAGAAAATAAACTAGAAGAAATTATTATCCCACCAAGAAAGACGAATTTTCAAAAGAAATGTATGAATTTTCAAAGGGATAGGTGGATAAGAAACTAAAGTGATAAATTTGAATTTATATGAAGTAGTTTTGTATGTAAAAAAGAAGAGAAATTTTAATAAGAAAAGTTTAATTAATTCGTTAATTTAATTTTTTAAATTCTTTCGACCACTTTTATATTTTACAAAGAAATAATTACAAAAAACCGAAAAACTTTTTATCGAAATTTACGTACTTAAAGTTTATTTGAAAAAACTGAGAGCACAAATGTTTTACCTTCTAAAAGATAAATTATTGGGTAAACATTTGATATCATGAGTTGGTTCTATCCCATAATTCTAAATTTGAAAATCAAGTTTTCCGGTGTCAAATCATCGTCAAATACAAACAAAGGCTACTCCGAAGCATTATCTGTAAAAGTGGTGTGCTAATTAACGTGACCTCCCACAGGATTGTTTTTTTGTCGTGTCAAGATAGCGAGTTTAAATCACTAAAGGTTTATTTGGAGAAGTTTCTCAATCAGATTAGTTTGACTGACTCAACATTAAAAAATAAATATAAGCTTGGTTTTATGATTATATCTTGGAACGTGTGAGATTCATGCAAAAAAAAGCAGAATAACAATAATAACAATCAAAAAATCGGACTTTGTTCCTTTGCACAGCCCGAAAATCAAAGCCTATGATAGCTTTTGATAAATTCGTATCTGCTTGGTCTTTAAACGGTCTTTAAACGTTCAGGGTTGTTGCCCATAAATCAGAGTTCGTATTTTTGAGTGTCCCAATAATCATAAATTCAATTGCCACTTTAAAATTTGGATCGATTTTACTGTGTCATAAGAGACTCTTAATTTTGCGGCTCCTAAAAAATATCAAATTTGATTTTTTGGCTGCAACACTGAGCGTAAGAAAAGAATCCCTGTGTAAATTTATAGATGAGTGTGTGCTTTTTTAAATTCAGATGTGGTTAAAAAAATCACTATTCGAGAGCCCATGAAAATCCTGAAAGTAATTTCTATTTGGTTTATTCCAGGTTTAGGTATTGAATGAGGTGGTGCTTTTTTGTATATAGGGTGGTTTTGGAAAACCTTTTTTGGTGCATTCAAAAGAAAAAATAAAATCAAACTTCTAATGCACTTCGTTTATCACAGATTTTATTTTTCCAAGGGGTGGTTATTTTGTACATAGGAGACGGGTTTTGGAATTATTTTTCGTGAATTTAAAAGCCCAAAATAAGCTCACAGTTCTGGCATTTTTTTTTCTTCCTGTGTTTTAGTTCTGAAATGGTAGTTTCATTGTTCCTAAGGTATATTTTTCGAAGTTGGTTGTTTGCGCGGTAAAATTCCCAAAAGGCCAAAAATTTTGATACACGTAAATATTTTAAAGTATGGTTGCGTGAGAAACATAACTTTGTATACAGAAGATAAAACAATTTTTTAATTAATAAAATAAGTACTCAAAAAACAATAACATTGTATTTAATTATATATTTACCGAATAAATTAAGGATGATGGCCAAGGCGAAGTTCCAGAAGGAAGATCCAATAAGGATCTTCATGTTTTTCTACGCAAGGTTTCAAATTGATTTCCAAAAAAAATTCTTGTAGAGCACAACTATCTGCATATGGCTTATTGTACAAAATTTTTTTATGTATATATGCTAGTCGCTTCCTACTTACACTCTATAATCATTGCACACATTTTCAGCATATGAATTTAAATGTCACCATTCTCTTACAATTTTTACATTATTTGATGTGTCATTCATAGCCACAAAATTATGATTACGAAGCATGATTCCAATAAGAATGTACAATGATATTCCATGAAGAAGAACAAGAAAACGTATGTTTACGTTTTCCGCGCCTTACTGTCTAGAATAAAATAAAATAAATAAAATAAATTTATGATTTCATTCGAATGAATCCAATGCTTATCAATAACAGAACAATTGTTGGAATAGTTCAAGTTGCATAGAACTACATTAGTTTAAAATGTTATAATATTATACAATATTTAAAATAAGTTTCGTAAACAAATTATCTCTTGATAATATGTTTTCTACGATTTTTTATAATTAAAGGTTTTCTCAAGTTATATTGCAAGAATTGTGAATGATAATAATATTTTATATTTTTAAATTTCTCTTGATATTATAATTGTTTATATTATAAACAAATTTAATGAAAACATGCAGTAATCAGGCATTTTGCAAAAAAAAATATGTTTTTTGTATAGCAATTTTAAAAAAAAATTGGAACTTGATGATTCTTTTAGAAAAATTCATAATTTGTTGATTAATCTTGTGATTTTTTTAAAACAAATTCAATATACTAAGGCATTATTCGTGCATTAGTCGGCAGAAAAATTCGGTTTTTTCTATATGAACTTTTTTAATTAGGATCTTCATACCTTCGGCAACATTTATTTGTTTTTCCATAGCCGCAGAATAACAAAAAGTTTGAAGAATTCATCAAATTTATCAACTAATTTTGAATGTTGCGGCAATTACCAACCACTTTCTAATTAAAAATACTCACATCGAAAAAAAATTCCATCGACAGATGTCCGAATAATACATTTTTTTATTTGAAATTTTTTATTTCTTTATATTTAATTGAAATTGTCATGAAATTCTAAACTAAATATACTGGCATCTAAAAAACCGAATTTTTCTGCCAAAAAATGCGATATCGGTTCGATATACTTATCGGTTCGACACCCGTTAACACACCCCTGGATTGAAAATATTAATTCTGTTAAATTATAATATAACTGCTCAATTTTTTGCTTTTAAGTAACCTTTTTTTAGTTGAAAATTTAGATATTTCTTTAAAAATTTGTCTTCTTGGTAAAATAAGTTTAGTTCTGGACATTTTTTCTAATTTTTAAATACTACTAAACACGACTTATCAGTGTATTATGTATTGATATCTAAAACCAAATTACCTTTTCTGTCCCGACCAAATACGTATATCAATCGTATATCTTTCATTGGACGTATAGAAGGTGAACACATATCCAACTTTCACGCACTTAATGGGGTTCTCTGGTTCTGCACTAATCGTAATTCGCAGTGACAAGTGTGTGTTTGAGCCTGTGTGATTTTCTGTCTCAACTCTACCCAAAGGATTTCTTGGCGAAAGATTATCTAGGCAAGGTTAAAAATCGGAAATTATCTTTGATTCATGCAAACTCCTGTAAAAAACAAGAACCTAAATACTAACTTTAGACCTCAATGAAGAAACAAAGAAAGCTGCAATTGAAATCTGAAAAAATTGCAGACAAAGATAAAAAAGAGGAAAGAAATATGAGAAAGCATCGAACCACATCCCCTTCCTTCTTTCTTTCCTGTTTTCGTCTTTTTTATGATTATTTGTTATATTTATATTCATTCTATTTAAAATTATTACATTTATTAATCAGATATTTATTACCCATTGGAGAATCTCGTGTATGAGACATGTAGGTTTGACACCCTTAACACACCCTCACGAGTACGAGCACGAGTACGAGTAAACGAGCACTTTATTCCGTTTTACTTTACTTAAAATTATTAATATTTGTCTAGCAAAGCACTTGTTATAATTTATTAATTGATTTTTAATTATTTAAACAAACGCACTTTGTTTGAATAATATTTTTTCAAAACTTTGTTTTTCCCCCAGAAAATTATTACTATTGATCAGGAATTTTTTTAATAATTCGAAAATGCTATTACTCGAGAAGTTATTAATTTAGGAATTTTAATATTCAGGTTTTTTATTACCCACTTAGAAATGTTATTATACTGCAGGTTATTCAAATTACAAAATTTATTTTTCAAAATCCAAAAAAAGGTCTACGCTAGGGGTGCACCTACTTTACCACAGCCAGAACAAGCCAGGAGCAGAGAAAGAGAGGTAACAAGACCAACCATGGGCAGGCATCCGATAGAGGATGACCGGTGCTTTATGACCCGTAGAAACATCAACACTCAGGTTTCTCCCAAGCCAAAAGATCTGGCGGAAATAGATAAAGAGCTTCGTGGACAATTTTCCGAAGAATCCGACCTCTGGACTATAAATTGTTTTGTGTATAATGCTGCGAGAGCTTTGGCTGATGCGAATCGTAAAACAAAATCAACGGTTGACCATAAGACCAAAAGACGAATGCATCAACTCGCCATAAAAATAGGCTGGGCTAGACAATACGCGTCCCGAATTCAGTGTGTGATCGACTATATAACATCTGGCAGACATTTTACCGCCAAAGTTCGAAAGTTCGCGTGCGAACTCCGGATCCGTTATCACACACTTAACAAGTCAAAGCTGCTGACTATCAGGCAGCATATTGTTGAGAGAATACGGATACTATCTGACGCTAAGAGAAGTCTAGAGCAGAGAGAGAGAGATGGGTCACAAAAAACCAACAGTTTCTCTCTGACTCATCTCGACTGTTTCAAGACCCTCCAGTTGCAGTCGACCACCCGCCCAAACCAGAGAAGGTCGAAGTATTTTGGAGAGAAGTCTACGAAGTTCAACATAGACTGAATAAAGACTAAGAGAACTTTGATAGCTTCAAGGGGCTGTGTGATGACCTCATTAAAACACCTGAGGAAGAATGCTCAACCATCACTACCGAGGAGGTGGAAAAAGTATTGAGAGGTATGAAAAACTATTCCTTTTCAGGACCAGATGGTATCAAGATCATTTGTGGAAGAAGTGTCTTCCTACCCGCCACCATCTAGCCCGTATTTTTACCTTATATTTGAAGACGGAAGAGCCAATTCCGAAGCGGTTGGCGGAAGGACGCACAGTACTTTTGCCGAAAACGAGCAGCATAGCCGACCCAAAGAATTAGAAGCCAATCACTTGTCTGAACACACTGTATAAGATATTTACATCTATTCTAAATTACTGGGCGTGCCAAAGAGCCGCATTAAGGATGTGGCATCTATGAAGGATACTCTCCGAAGCAGATATAAGTGGCTCATCCAGCAGATTTGGTCTTCTGAACTGTCGGCGAGGAACAAAGTATCTGCAGCGAACATGCTTGCCGTCTTGGTAGTACTCTTTTCATTTGGAGTGGTTCCATGGACGATGAATGAGCTCAGATCCCTTGATATCGGGACACGGAAGGTTGTCCACATAAAAAAAAGCATGCATCTTAAGTCTTTCAGTCCGCGACTCTACATCTCATGCCGTCAAGCGGTCGGGGAATATTGAATCTTGAATGTCATCACAAAAGAATGATTTTGGGTACAGCGCATAGTGTCGCAAATAGAAGACGCCCTCTTCTTCAAAATGGTCAGGAAGCATGAAGAACTGGGAATAAAAGCGTTTCTGTACAGAGGAGCGGAGGAGGCTGCCGAAACACTCGGATTTAACTTCAGTATCAGCGGTGAGCAGAATACATCAAATCTTATCTATCTCGAGTATTCACACCTGGAAGCCCGGATTCAAAAAGTACAGGAGAACAACTTCCGGAAAGAGCTCCTCGATAAGAGGATGCACGGCATCTTCCACAGAAATGTGGAGGATCAGTCAATGTCGTG
>JAAAKG020127307.1:0-14833 GCA_010014905.2 Druon quercuslanigerum
TCACATGTACAGTGACAATGGTACCACATTTCAGGGAGCTGAAAGAGAATTGCGTAATTGCCTTTTAAATCTACGTAAAGATTTAAACTTGCAGAATCAACTCGCCAGCCAAGGAAGTACTTGGCATTTCATTCCGCCTTCTGCGCCACATTTCGAGAGAATGTGGGAGGCTGGAGTGAAGAGCTTTAAGCATCACTTTCGTAATGAGTTGAGGCAGCTCTTAATTCTCGTCCAATAGGACCGTTGTCGGATAATAGCGAAGATTTAACATATTTGACCCCAGGGCATTTTTTGATTGGTGCACCGCTTTTGAGTCCCCCTAAAAAATCGGTCGAATTTGTTGCTGAGAATCGGTTATCTCGTTGGCAGGTAATTCAACATATCGTGGAGATTTTTTGGCGAAGATCTGCCACTGAATATTTACACTCTTTACAGCGCCGATATAAGTGGACTCGTGAACAATCTAACCTTAAGATTGGTCACTTAGTATTGATGCATAATGATGGTCTCCCTCCAACTAAATGGGCACTTGGTCGTGTAATTAAATGCTATCCAGGTAAAGATGGCTTAGTTAGCTCTGTTCGTATTAAAACGGCCACTTCAGAATTCGACCGACCGATTGTTAAACTATGCTTATTGCCATGCACTTGCTTATCACTTAGAAGGACGTACGAGGAAGAAAGCAAGGTATATGAGATGGTTTAAAAAGTGGCATGGAGAGAGAGTGAGTGAGAGAGAGAGAAGGCAGGAGGGGAGGGGAGAATAAGGGTGTCAAGTTTTAACGGGAACTATGCGTGGATTAAGCCAAGGGGGAGAGCGCAATATTTGTCTGAGAAAGGAGAGAAAGGAAGTCAGGAACTTATAGAGAGAATGAGATGCGGATTAATGGAGGATTATAATAGGTTTTAGCTTTCTAGAGAGCAGAGCATGTGGGAATTCGGTGGGAAGGGGGAAGCAAAAGTGGAGCACTTGTTAAAGGAGTGTTAAGAGGTGGGAAGGAGTGCGATAAGACCAGGTATCTATAGGTCTCTCCAGTATCAAGATGTCTAATAACACTTTTATCCACACAAGAGACACAAGTGTGATGCAAGAAGCATAGTACTCACGGTGTTGCCCTGAAAGACGCCCATATGGAAGGTGACGTTTTTTGTTGTCACTCGCTATTTTATAGTTGAGATATTAAATCTAGTTTTCCAATGGGTCAACAACCTCTCTATGTACCTCACTGTGTGTGGATGAACCTTCAAGATTTCCAACAGACAGATGATAAGTCAATGAGGGGTTGAATCGAAAGCTATCCTGTGTCAATCCAGGCCATTGACAGAACGCGTTGATGGGCTGCTGCGTCTTTGAGGATGCACCTCTCAATTAGCAGGTTCTCTCGGCATCCTGCTACACCTTTCTCGATCCAAGTTTTCTTCACACAGGCTCAATTCTGCGAACAATACTGTCCTTTAGGGCAACTTTAAAAATCTTATACAATGTGTTTAAACAAGTCATTGGTCTCTGGATTACACAAGTTGCCTTTTTTCGGTAGGAGTATAGTGGGTCCTAAGACAAGCCACTGCGAAATAGGAGTTTCCGACTTTGCATGTGATGTGAATATGCGGACCAGATGTTCGTGTAGAAGTAAACTTCTTCCATCAGAAGTGCTTGATACCATCTGGTCCTGCAGCGGGAAAGTTTTTCGAACCACTAATTACTTTTTTCACTTCTTCAGCAGTCATTGATGGACATTCCTCCTCGGATGTTATAAGGTTGTCCAAAAACTCCTTAAAGCGGATGATATTATCAGTATCTTCTTTTAACTCCAGCGTTTTTGGGATCTTGCGTAACTCTCTCCAGAAAGTATCTACCTCGTTGGGCTTGGATTGACTTTTGACAGAAACAGGGGGGACGCTAAAGAGGCGCAGTAGGTCAGCAAGAAACTGTTAATTCTAGCTAATCCATCTATCCCTCTTCTGTATTCTCCTCCTTCCATCATTTAACACTCGTATTTTGTCAACAATATTCTTTTTGATTGTCAGCAGCTTTGACTTGTTCAGTTTGTGATTAAAGGTCCTCAGTTCTTGGGCGAACTTTCAAACCCTTTCCGTGAACGGTCTATCAGATTTTATGTAGTCAATCACACACTGAACATGGGGCGCATTCTGTCTTGTCAATCCAATCTTCTTATTAAATTGATGCATGTCTTTTTTTATGTTTAGATAAATGTCTTTAGTTTGTTCATGTAGTGGTTGCGGAAGCGCTCGGCGCACATATTCAGTTTTCACGAGGTGGGAACATTGATTTCGCAATGAATGATGGGTGTTTCTGGGGTTTTCTGACACCACAGAGTGTGCATACACGCCATAAAGCCTCCTTTGCCAGAGATAATGCTCGCATCGTAGCATTCTAATAAGTCATCCTTGGATTGACTCTACCACTCATTGTGGGCATTTTGCCGGTTCGTCGTCGTGTTTTCATCGAAATTATTTCAAGCACCCCGAACTCTAGGGTGATCGGTTGCTCTGCGCATCCGATCGTATTGAGTCCTCATTTACAACTTTAGACAGAGAGAGAGGGGGGGGGGAGGGAGAGAGAGAGTGCATTAAAACTATAATTTTTAACTGAAATTATTTGAATGTTAAAGATATTAAATATTTTTATTTAATCTATTATATATTTTTAGTCAATTGTATGGGGAATTCTTACACATTTTTTCAATCCTTACAAAAAATGTTTACAGGTGACCGAATCCATTCAAATCAGGCAGGGCCCTACACTTGAAATCGCAGAATCTCTCGAGAGCGAAATATGTTGTTTTTAAAAGAAATTAGGCGGTACGTATTTTTCCGATTTTCAAGGTTTTTCAAAAAACACGATTTTTTTTTAAAACCTCTATAACTTTCGTGCTAATTGAAATATTTATTATTTTCTTTTAATTCTAATTGCGTGCAATAAATTTTTGTTTGAAATTGTGCTTTGTTAATGAAGATATTTTGTAAGTTTGATGATTGCTAATTAACTTTTGTAGACAGGAGAATTCTTGTTTGTTAAAAACGAATTTTCTACTTTTTCTTCGAAACAATGATGGATAAAAAAAAGTTAAGATGAAACTTTGCACGCCTAAAAAAGTTCTACGAAAAATATCTGTTGTCCTTTTGCGATATTTTTTATAGTTCACGAAAAAATTAAAAAACTACATTTTTAGGGGGAAAAAATTATTTTCGGGTATTAACCAGTGAAAGCTAAGAGCGACTCTAAAACCTAAACCTCTAAGCCTCTAAACATCTAAGAGCGCCGATGATAAGGACAATTAGTTTAACAATATATTCAGGGTACAATCCTCGCAACTCCCTTACAAGGTTTTTATACCTCTTTCTTTTCATTCTCCTTGGCTATGATGTTTTTGTCACCTGGTGCCCAAAATTCGATAATGAACTTGGTTCGCTTCTCAAAGTCAAGGTGAACTATTTCAGGCCTCGAGTGTTTAACAGAAAGAATTATTGAGAATATAAAGTTCCAGTATATGCGGCACTTCTCACTCTCGACAATTGGCTCTTTTTCTCTAGACGCTTTAAGCGGAGAGATATTAATGCTAATGCCGTAAGAGTGACAGAGATGGTAATAAAGCACTCTTAGTGCCGTGTGATTGACACGCCCTGCGGCTATCATCGGGATTGTCTCGGTTCAAAACGTGGCGTCTGTATGTTAAAGTGGAAATGACACCACCTTGACATGCCAAAATGAAACCCTCCGTGCCCGACTTCAATCCGGGTGTTTGAAGAAAAGTAAAAGTTAGCTTACACGGCATTGACTGATCCCCCACATGACTGTGGAAGATGCCGTGCATCCTCTTACCGAGGAGCTGTTCCAGAAAATTGTTCTGCTGTGCTTTCTGAATTCGGGCTTTCAGGAGTAAGTACTCGAGATAGTAAAGACTTCATGCATTCTGCTCACCCCTGATACTGAAGTTAAATCCGAGTGTTTCAGCAGCCTCCTCCGCTGCTTTGTACAGAAACGTTCCTTTGTCTTCTTCTTTATGTATCCTGACCACTTTAAGAAAAAGATCTCTTCCATTTGCGACTCTCTGTGCTTTACCCAAAATAATCCTGTGGTGAAGACATTCAATTTTCCGCGACCACCTTGACGGCGTGAGATGTATAGTCGCGGCACAGAAGATTTAAGATGCATGTTTTTTTTATGTGAATAACCATTCGTGTCCCGATATCGAGGGATCTGAGCTCGTTCTTCGTCGATGGAATCACTCCAAAGTAATACAGTATTACCAGGATGGCAAGCATGTTCGTTGCAGATACTTTGTTTCTCGCCGACAGTTCGAAAGACCAAATCTGCTGGATCAGACGTTTATATCTGCTTCGGAGAGTATCGTTTGTAAATGTCACATCCTGAATGCGGCTCTATGGCATGCCCAGGTACGTATAAGTCTCTCAAGCGCAAAGGTGTCGTATAGCGCTACTATCGATGAGCTCAGGGTCTTCAGAGATGCTATTAAGTTTTCCTCGCTTCAAATAAACCTTGGCGCATGTTTCTAACTCAAATTCCATTCCTATTTCCTTAGTGTATCGCTCGACATTACCTAGAGCTAGGTGTAGTTGCTCTCTATTTTTAGCATAGATCATAAGATCAACCATGTAAAGTACATGAGTGTCCTTGTGCTTTCGATTTGCAGGTTGGCCGCAAATATGCCTGTAGGAATGGCGAAGTACTAGAGATTGTAGCAATCATGTGAGGCAAAAGAGGAATGGGCACATAATGATTTGCGGATGAACCTTTAACCTTTCCAAAAGATAGGTGATAAGTTTATGGGAGGGCGAATCGAAAGCTTGCTGGTAATCAATCCAGGCCATCGATAGGTCACGCTGGTATCCCATCTGGTCCCGGAGCAGAATAGTTCTTCATAAATTTCAATACTTTTTTTTACCTCTTCAGTAGTGATGGGTAGTCATTCTTCCTCAGGTGTTGTTATGAGGGCATCACAGAGCTCTTTAAAGCTATTTATGTTCTCTGAGTCTTCGTCAAGTCTATGTAGCACTTCATTGATTTCTCTCTAAAAGACTTCGAACTCCTCTGGTTTGGGCGGGTGGTCGACAGTAACTGGAGGGTCTTGGAAGAGTCGAGATGGGTCAGAGAGAAACTGTTGGTTTTCTTTGGCCCACCTCTCTATCCGCTCTAGACTTCTCCTAGCGTCATGTAGCATTCGTATTCTCTCAAGAATATGCTGCCTGATGGTCAGCAGATTTGAATTGTTAAGTGTGCGATAATGGATCCGGAGTTCTATTTCTTTGAATCGCACGTGCTACAACTATGTTTGGTGCTATCATTGTTTTTCCCACTAGAAGCTAGGGAAAAGGGTTCGTCATCCTTGAAGAGTATTTCTTGAGTGCTTTTTTGGCCCCAGCATATTATTCACAATTTACAAAACTCACTGCGAATTACAAAAAGTACCCAACAGTGCTTATGACAAGATTTTGTTTTGAGCAATTATTTATCAACATATTTGTATAATGATAAAAAACACATATTACACATTTTCAATCAATGAAAATCACTTTTTTAACACAAAAGTATTAGAAAATGGCCAAAAAGTAATCATTAGTGGTGATAGTACGATTTTGTTCTAAACAATTATTTATTTATTAAAGGAAAAAGACGTATTATACATCAAAAATTAATTATATACACCTATTTGATACACAAATTTCAAAACATGACCGCAGTTCTAATTTACGGCACGCTCAGGTGCCTCTATGTAGGAAGAATCCACTTTCCAAGGTGATATCTCGTCACCTATTAGGAATAGGACACTTTTTTTAACTTAGGCTAAATTGTCTCCGCCTTTTTTTATTCTGTAGGAACTTTGTCGTAGAATTCACCAGAAACGAGATATTTTCCAAAAACCCATTTTCTTCGCTTTTATTCTAAAATGCAAAAAACAAAAAATGGAATTTTTGATCTCTTGCAATTCCTAAAATAATCGGACGAAAAATTTTTTTTTAGGTGTACGTAGATTTTTGTATACTCTATTTCATCCTGTGGCATCATCAACGCAAACTATACATTTGCAGATTTATTTTGAAACTTATGACCTATCAAAGGTTTAGGACATTGTTCTTTTTTTGTAATCACAGAAAATGGAGTCTACTTTCACTCGAAACCTATGCAAGATTGCGGATTATTTATTAACAAAGTTTTCTCATATTTTTTCCTCTCTTCAATTTTTCACAATCTAAATCAAATGCATGCAAGTTGTATTACATGCATGCAGATTAAATAAGTCGTGTGTTGATTTAATTACATTTTATTTGAGATACTATAGAAATAGTGAAAAATGAAAATATTTCTAGGAATTATAGACCGTATTGCAAAAGAAGACAAAAAACTCTATATCGCGATGACAATAGTCAGGAATTCGTCTTGTATCGATAGCGTCTCTCAGAGTACTGGTCCTCCAACCCCTACTACCTCAGGCCCTTTCCAGAAGCATACCTGGTTGCCCTGTTGCTACTTGATGTTTTGAATTCAAGCAAATTTTGGAAATAAATGGCAACGTTGTACTAATCACAGAAGTGATCCTTGAGCAAGAATCACAGTATCAGACGGGTAACTGTACATTGGCTAGAGAATGAGACAGACCTCCAGACCGGATGAGGCATCCTGAGGGTTCAGCCTTAGTACACTAAATTAATTCTGGTTTATGGCAGAAACGTGCTTTCTTTTGATTTCCCTTGCTTAAGGACAACTTAAAGAAGATTCTATATATGAGAAAGTTTAAAAAATCATGGAAAGAGCCCAAAGGCTAAATCATATACTTTCAAGTTCTAAAATAAAAGTATTCTTTAGCCTAGTCTAAGCATCCCCCCACCGTTAAAAGAACGCTTTAAAATAGAATGATACTATTTTCTGAATGAACGCAATAAGAATAAAAGTGACACACACATACAAGTACTATGAGTAGTTATTTACGGGCATCATATTTTCATATATCGATTGGATGTAGTATACATGTTAAATATTGGATAAACAAATAATAAAATAGTTAATATACATCCGTCTCCATGAAGAAAGTCTGAATAATTAATATTATGCTGAGAAAATATGTAAAACCACTACGAATTACAGTCGACGCTATCAATAAGACCGTTACGTATACGACCACTTCCCCTCATCCTTGCTCGAGCTCATCGAGACGCTTCCCCCACTCTCACGCGGACTTCGAAATTCCGGTCAGCCACTACCAATAGTGCCGCCAAAGAAATCGTAATTTTTATATATGCAAGATATTGCAATTATTTGTAAGCATACTCACAAAATTCAAATCTTTATATAGCTTCAGATAAATCACAAGAATTCAAGATAATTAAAAAAGATAACTATTTTTTCTCTCGAAATTTTAGTTATCCGAATCTCAATTCTTTCCTCTTCCACATTAAAACTGATATATGTACCTATAAATACACTTTTCACTACACACGCGGACGATCAGAACGAAAACATAACAGTGGCGGCACATTGTTGACATTGCGCATATTATACACAAGAATGATATTTTATAATGTCGAAAAAAATGATAAAATATGGAAATATCACAATTAATATTCGATTTATTTGGATAAAACCAAAAAACTCGCCTCAAAACCACAAAAATTATGATTTCTTCGGCGGCACTATTGGTAGGGGCTGACCGGAATTTCGAAGTCAACGTGATAGTGGGGGAAGCGTCTCGATGAGCTCGAGCAAGGATAAGGAGAAGTGGTCTTATTCATAGCGGTCTTATTGATAGCTTCACTGTATTAACTCATTTATATCGTTACTATGACTATAGTTCACATTTTACACATGTTATATAGTAACGATTGAGTAATGCGAAATCTAATTGGGAAGTGACAACAAGTACACGTTTACATTTACGTTCTTCTGGAGCATCTTTTACATATAAGGTTCGGTGAGATAGCCACAGGATTTTGTTTCGGAATAACCAAGATGGCCCATTCCACCAAAGTTTGCAGTCGCGCAGATCTTCCGCGTTGATACCTCTTGAGATGACGTTCAGCTGGATTATCCTGTTATACCATGTGGTGTCAGTTGTTATTTTTAAAGTTTTGAATCTCACTGGTACGGTTTGCAATGTACGTTTTCCAGCTACTGAACGAAGACTGGATCCAATGCAGAGTGATTGTGATTGTTGAGTAAGTTTCATCAATTTTCAAAGTCAGACTGTGCAAGCACCAGAGCAGCCTGAAGTTCAAGTCGTGGGAGAGAGATTTTTTATAATGAGGCGAATCGCGATTTGGCACATGGAAAATCTACGATTGGTCGTTCTTAAATAAATGCGCGCGCCATATGCAGCCTTTGAGGCATCTCTGAATCCGTAAAGTTGTACGGTAACCAGATTATCGCAAAGAACTCATCTTATCACGGTGTGTAGATCTTGTTGGAGGGCTTTATCCCAATCAATCTGCAGCTCCCACAATTTTTTTTAAATTACCTTAGCCCTGACAACGACCGATCCAACTAGACCTAAAGGGTTGAAGATTTGCGCTGCCATCGACAACAGTGTCCTTTTTGTGATTCTTGTTAGAGGAGTTTCTTGAAATGCGTAGCGTAATGTGTCGAACGTAGAATTCCATAAAAGTCGAAGAAGTTTAGGATCTTTATCACCCTGAATTAATTTTTCAGATTTTTCATGCTTATTATATGAAAGATCTCGAGGATCGTTGCATGCCCATTTACTTAATTCGAGGGCAGCGGAATTTAAAAGTTGATTCAGTTCCTTCTTGAGTTTTTGAGTCCCTTTTACAGTCAACTCCTGTCGCGAGAACATCAACATAAAAGTCCCTGATGATGACATCACTAGTAATCGGAAAGACCTTTTTATTTTATTTTCCGATTTGCCTTAATGTTCGAGTTGCTAAGTAGGGTGTAGAGGTTGTTCCGTACGTCACTGTGGTAAGCCGAAAGTCCACAAATTCAATATAACTTTTCTTGAGTATTGGCTGCTTGCTGATCGTCCGTTCTATCGAGACGAAACGTTTTTGTGTTATACCAAGTGAATTTCCGAGCTCTGATACTTCGGATTTTAAAGTGAGAGACGACTAATCTGCCCTCATAACCACGTTCAGTTGTGCTCACAGTCGTTTTGTTAGTTTATGTCTGGATACGGTTTCCTTGAAAAAAATTTTGATTTCCCAAAATCGCGCAACGTCATCATGCAGCTGCTGGCTGATAGTTGTATCTGACCTACGCATAAGAGCTTCCAAAATAAACTAAAAATCCTTGCGACGCAGCGGTATATTCAGCATGTAATCCGTTTTTTCAGGAGTAACGAAGCAAGTGATATTCGCGGTAAATGCGGTGCACATAGATTGAATTGTTGCATTGATTCGATGTCGGGGTACCTGGGTTGTTTGAACGACACTTTTGGTTGAAAAAAGAGACAAAGGATCATTTTTAAAGTTGAAACTTCCGAAAACTATTTTTCGAGAACATGGAATATGCCCACTGCCGATTTCTTTTGGGACAGGAATTTAGTGCCAAGAGATTCAGTATAGGTTCTAGTATGATCCTCCATTTACGCTCGAAAATAATAATTTTGAACCTGACAAAAAAAGATGAATATCTCCTAAACCAGCATCGATCCTAAGGGCCAATTTTTTGCGGATGCCCAAAAATATTTATTGAATAAAAACCAACATCGGTGAGAGTTTCTTATTTGCCGTTAGCTTGGGGTAAGGGAACCAAATCCGGATCAGTGGTCCAAATGCGGCTTACTATTGTTTTCACCTTTAATTGATATAATTATAAAATCGAACTTTATGGAATATTTAGTTAAACTAATTGTAAGAAGTGAAAATTTAAATGTTAATTGTCGTAAGTCGCAACAATATTATACATAAAAAAAATTATTTTCATAAAACTTTTCAGCTCTGGCATTTCTCATCGTGCTTATTACAGCCATGTTTTTTATTGCAGGTATTATAGACTAGGTGTTGTTACAGTTAGCGACAATTTCTTGAATATATTAGTGACTATTTGTTTTTTAAATATGAGACTTCCACAAAATGCTCACAAGTGCGCAGGTCTTACAACTTTAGGTAACTACTGCGCAACCCTACGTACATTAAGATACTTTTTGTTAGAATAAATTATAAAAATGAATGAGAATTTAGTATAATATCATTCCAAAATAATAAACTACCAAACTAACTAACAAAACTAATATTTTTGTTTGAAAAAATAGAAAGGATGTTGCATTAGCTCTTATAAAAATTGCGGTAATGTAACATTCATTATATCAAAATTGACCAGTGAAGGTAAAGCGATATTAAGACATTTTATTCGAAAGACTAAAAACATCTTTTGAAGTTACCGTACAAAGTATATAAGAATCTGAAACGACTATATAAAAAATACTCACCACACCAAAAGATTTAGCCTTCATCAGAAGCAGGAACTAAATACACAAATTAAATGCAATTAAATACGGAAATTCGCCTACAATTATTTTCAACCTGTATTTCAGATCATTGTCAAGGCTTATTCTAGAAGAAAAAAATATATGTTAAAGAATAAAATTGAAATTATTCAATTTGTATGTTCTTATTAGTTGTGCATGTTTACTTACTATGGAGATACAAGAAAAATCACTGAAGACTACGTTGAAATTCCAATCAATTTTTTCATTATCATTTTTATTTTTTGGGTGTAATTTTTTATTAAAAAATGTTAAGTAACCAGAATATGAATTGTAATTCGAAAATTGCTTTTAAAAAATAAGAACGTATCTTTTACAATATAATCTAAAAAATCTCATCTGAAACAGAAATTATTTATGAAAGAGTTAGGTTATTAATTTTCAAACAATGATTATAATAATGATTATACAGTTTGCTCTCTTAATTTCTGCAGCTCTAGCTAACTTAGTTATGGAAATCATTGAAAAAAATCTTAAAATCAGTTAAATATCCAACTATATTTTACTTCAGATACATTGATGATACTCTTTTATATATTCCAAAAGACAAAAAAAACATATTTCATAAAGATTCAATCAAGTACATCACAAGCTAAAATTTCACATAGAATTGGCAAAAGATGAAAAAGTTAAATTTGTTGATTTTAATCTCACAATAGAAAACAACAGAATGGTAACATATTGCTTCCGAAAATCAATTTGGTCAGATCGTTTTTTGAACTATGATTCATGTCATCCTATTTATCATAAGATCGGCGTAATATATGGTTATAACGAACGTCTTTTTAGAATTAAAAGAATATATAACATCCAATTAGTTTCCTTAGTTTAACAGAAATTCAATAAAATATTATTTCAAAGCACAAAAAATAAAATAGAAAAAGGGAAAAAATGCAACTGTGTATACAAATATACCTGTAAAAATTGCAAAAAAAACTTCATTGGACAAACTAGTAGCCCATTATATATAGGAAATAGAGAACATAAAAGATCGTTTGATAATAATTTACAAAATAGAGCTTTGGCTAAACATGCTTTTAAATACGCACATAATTTCGATTATGATATCAATAAAGATATTATTTTTGAATGTGAACCAAGTTTAGACAAACGCCTTCTTCTAGAAATTATACATATTCAGCGCGACAATAAATACAGTTAATTTTAGAACAGACATTCGAGGTCTTAGCAATATTTACAATAAACTTATTTCCAATATGTACATCCCAAAATATCAGTAGAATTTCAAATTGATTTAAATGTTACGCGGTCTTCCTTTAGTTACGTATATATAACCATGCATAACCTAACCTATAAATTAGCTATTAGTATCGCTGTAACAGTCATAACTTGACGAGAAATTCGTCTAAAATACAAAACAACATGTATTAAAAAGCTGGCATAATCTCAAGGATGTTCTCCTGTAAGTTTGTAATAACTTTTATCCAATTACTAAATACAACATTTAAAAATTAATAACCTAACTAAATAAGTGAGATTTTACTGGTTCTTTTCATTTGTTGAAAACTTAGTAAAAAGAATATCATTTTTTCATAATGTTAATGCTTGAAATGGAGATTCATTATATTTCGTATTTAGAATACTACTTCGTTGTCTTTGTATTTTAAATACTCATATGATAATATTAAAATTCCATACTCTGATACGAATAAGTATAATAAAACCTCGTATTTTCCTATTTTGGAACGATATTATACTAAATTCTAATTCATTTTTTTCATTTATTCTTACAAAAAGTCTCTCAGTGTACTGCAGATAACTAGTGCACATGCAGGCCTAAGTCTTGTGATTACCTAATGCACAGCTGTATGTACGCTGTATGTAACCCTTTAAATTTTCCTAATCAGAAACGGAAATTTCAACAAGCAATTTAGCCACTTTCAGTTACTGTAACTTAAAATTTTGGGTACAAAGTTAAAAAGTGAGCTCAATTTTGCATATTTTTGAGACCATTTTTTTCAAAATTCAAAATTTTTATGTACGGGTATTTATAGTACTCAAAAAATCGGACAATTTATCCTAATGATTTTTTTTCATAAAACCATAAATTACCAGAGTTATAACATTTACAAAATTCCAAAAAATACACGACAATGAACATTTTAAGCCAAATGACGTACGATATGAAAAAAAAAAAGAGGACAGAAATGTTCCTTTTTGAATGCCCAAAATAGTATCCTGACATCTTTTTGAATTTTCTTGAAAAATTGAAAATTCAAATTTTTACAGCATTTTTGGCCAAACTATGCAAAATACAGTAAAAGGTTAGACAAAAATTGTGCATTTAAAACAGATATGTAAATTTGTTATACATCACTTTTTAATAGGATGCGTTTTTGTCAAATGTCTATGGTTCGAAAACCCCTGAATCCGAAAACCGGTGTTTACAAATATTTATGTCTGTCTGTGTGTATGGCTGTGTCTGTGTGCACGGTGACATTTTAAAAAAGCGCGTGAAAAAAATCGTGCGAAGCACGAGATACGTGATTCCAATGTGTTCGTTAAAACCGAAGGAGCTTTAACAAAAGAGAACTCACAATCACCAAATTACTGCTGCCGATGCTTTGACCTTTAGTGTGCCTTGTGCTTCGTCCTCGAATTAATATACAGTATAACTCTTATGCGAGCTTTCGCGTGAAAAGAACCCTAATGGCTGGTATGAAGTTACGTATAGGATCATATATCAGGATGATTTTACAGCATTTAAAGCTCAAGACAAATCGTTCAGGTTGAAAAACGATTCGCCGGGGCGTCTTTGAAGCTAAGACTTTAAAAAACTTTTTTCGAGAAAAATGCCTGTAAATTTGATGAGTGCAAAAGTGCACGTGTCCTACTTTTCCTTTGAAAAAAATACCAGCTTCCAGTTTCTTTTGAGACATGAGTATTGTGCTAATAGAAAAGGCTGTTTTTTTTTATTTGGAAAAAACGGTTATTGTAAATTGATTTTAGTAATTGGATCATCTGAAACCAAAATTAAAAAAAAATTTCATTAATTTATGAGTTTCCCTAGGTCGCAACGCTGAGTTTTATAAAGATATTGTTTAAAAAGTTTTAGCAACATTTTGAAGAGAAAACATCGATTTTCGAGTAAAAAACGACATTGTTTGTTGTTAAATTAACAATAATAATTGTAAAAATTAATAAAACTCTTCATTGCGACCTTGCAAGTCATGTTTAGAAATAGTGTACCAAATTTCATAAGGATCGGTCCAGTAGATTTTAAGTTACACTTGGCACCGGCTTTGAAAACGTCGAACGCGAGAAAAACGCTTCAAAGTTTTGCATTGTAAAAAAACCGAAATTAAACACTAATAGATTCGGAACTTGTAAATATGCTCACACAGAATTAATAATGCCAAGTCCATAAAGTATAGAACTTTCATCTAGCATGTCTAAAGCATCTTTTTGATCTTGCCTATGACATGTGCCACTTCCCACTATTCAGGTAAGCGGCAGGTACGCGCGTCAGCACTCAACCGTGTAGGAGCGGTCGAAACGTGCTCACTAATAATACCACATCTTTCTCAATATTGCTCCGATTAACTAAAAATTTGGACACAATATTCTTAAGAGACTGTACACTCATTTTATAGAATAAAAAAACAGGCTTTTTTCGTTAAATACGCTACTACCCCCTTAAGGAACACATTCTCATCACAGTACTCGCGCTGAGCGCTCGATTTTTTATATCAACACTGAAGTCCTGCTTCACCGGCTCCCTTTATACCGGATAAGGTGGTCTTAGAGGGTGAGAGAGAGGCTTTGAAAGGTCAGCGTTAGGTGCAGTTATGTTACGCTTATGCGTTACAAAATGCGAAAAAGCAGTTACAAAAAGGTCGCAGAATATCAAAAGGAAGATTTTAACGTTTGCACATCAATATGAGCGTATTAAAGAAGTGAAAACAGGTGCCACAAAAAATTCTATTTTACAGTAATACGTTATCTGTCAGAGTGATTATGCGGTTCTGGATGCTTAATTACTTTTTCCTAGTACATATGTACATATGCACGTACATATGTATGCATTTTAATCAAGTTTAATTTTCGAGCAAAAATTTCAGTCTTTGTATTTCCCCCATATTTGTGCACAGACTTTTTAAAATTAAGGGTTAAATAAGCGACAACTGTAATTCGGTAAATTTGAATTCTCATTTTTTAAAGCTCCTTCCGCTTTAACAAATACATTCTCATGACTTGCGTCGTGCTTTTCACTCAATTTTGTCAAAAGTGTGAACTTTTCTACATTATATTCAACACTTAAGGTAAATGCACTAGTAATCGTCACCTTAAGCTAAATTGGAAATTAAAAATGCTTATAATTGTATTTAAAACTTA
>JAAAKG020127318.1:0-14833 GCA_010014905.2 Druon quercuslanigerum
AAATTTTGAATGTTTCAACCTAAAATGAATCAACATTCATGAAGGCTTTTAAGATTTACTGCAAAAAAGGTACATTTTGAATAAAAAAATTATTCTAAACAATATTTTTTTCATCGATTAAAAATTATTTATTTCTTATTTAATTCTTTAAATTTTTTATTTAATTATAAATCGTTAATTTTACATTTTCTTATTTTTAACATCTACTTTTGATAACTATCATACGTTTTGAGAACTTTCCAAATCCAAATATTTTTTTTAATTCAAAATTTTAAATAATAAGAATCTTCGTACTTTTAATTCTTAGGATATTTTTTTCTCGTTTAGACATCGACATTATAAAAATTCGTATCATAAATTTTTATGGATATTGACGATAAAAATTAGTTAATAACATGATCTAACAACACTGTGATCTTTAATAATTATGAAGGTTCTGTTGGTAATAATAAGTAAAGAATAAGTCTGATGAATATGGGAATTTTTAAGCTCTGATGTCATCAGCCTTGGTCTTCACTTGAAAAACAAATAACGCATTGTTGCCTAATTGAAGTTATACTTTCCTTAGTATATATACCTAAAATTTATTAGGTGAAGCCTCTCACGTAATAACAAAAAAATTGGTTTCCGTTTCATCATCCTTGTGTTTTTTTAGTGAAAATGAAAACTGCAACTGGAATTCTGCTCAATGCTTTCTTCGGGTTTCTTTATTTCCATCGTAAGTCTAATACAACATAAAAATTATTATTTATCAAAAATATTGCATAAGAACCGGAGGGTTACGTCTTTGCACGGAGAAACTTTACACGTGTCCAACATATGGTACCATGCCAACGGTGCACCTGTCCAGATGGGACACTCCCAACCGTGCACCTGCACAGATGGGACATACCCAAATGCATGCGTATAATTTTATACGTGAATGTATGGGCCATTGAGGACACGGACATTAACATATGGTACCCTTCCAAAGGGACACCTACACATATGGAATGCTTCCAACTGTTGACGTGCACATATCGGGCACTCCCAAATGTCCAAGTCGAAATTTAGACGTTTTTTGGGTCGGTGGGGAGGCAGACAACTTTACACGTGTCCAACATATGGTACTGTCCCAGAAGTAGACCTGCACATGTGGACTACTCCACAAATAAAAATATTTAAAATGTTTCAATTATCAACTAGATTTTAATTTTTGTTACCTAGACGCACATGGATTTCTGGAACCAGACTCCATTCATGTGGAAATGAGAGATTTCTCTAAGTTTAACGGAACTTTACATAGGATAGAACCGTATGAAGGTTTCCAAACGATCCCAGACTGGATGCAACCTGGAGAAGCAGAGTTCGCCAGCCAGGTTTCCGCTTTCATACGATTAGAAACGGGCCAACATTTTCAAGCGGAGCTGTCACCTATCGAATTAGATGAGCATTATGATCCCCATCCTCATGGTCCAGTGATATGTCAAATACGTATAGGGGAAAACCACTATTTTGACGCTGAACCTTTCGTCGAATACCATGCTGCTTATATCCACCATTTCGAATTGCCTTGTTACCCACCCGCAAACCAAGTTTATATAACATTGCGAGGAGGTCCTGTCTTTAGTGGAGTTTTACTAGCACCTCATCAGCTGGCCATGACACATAACAGACGGCGTATTGACGAAGCTACCTTAGATGTCAGTTCACCTCTTCCGCCAGCTGAGCAACATCCTCAGACATCCCAGTCATCTCATCAGTCAGGACAGTCATCTCATCAGAGAGCCCAGTCATCTCATCAGTCAGCCCAACCATCTTCTCACAGAAGCCAGGGATCTCGTCAGTCATCTGGCAAGAGATCCAAGACGCAGCCAGGTTCACGTCAACGCCCATACTAAATCTGAAGGAAGACGTGTCGAAATGTAAAGGGCCTATCTTGGTGGAACACAATAAGAAGGCGCTAACTCGATGAGAGAAAATCAAAAGGCGCTAACTCGATGAGAGAAAATCAAAAGGCGCTAACTCGAGGAGACAAAATCAGAAGGCGCTAACCTTTTGATGCTTGATGTCCTCAACTCTCTAACACTTTTTCATCTAGTCTCTGCACGAGTTAACACCTTTTCATCTGGGCACGTCGAGGTATGAATTTGATGTTCAACAGAGTGATCCTAAAATCGAAAAAGGTCTTTTGCTTCCTTATATTGTTATAGATTTTCGGAGAAGTTGAATTGAGCTGCAGTACTTTGATTCCTCAGTATTTAGTCCGCTAGGGATATCGCGAAGGATCCCAAATAAAAAAAATTATGTACCAAGTTTTTTTAGATATATTTTAAATAATTAGCGACATTAGTCAAATAAATTTACAATTTTGTTTTTTTTTCTGTTTAAGGGTAAAGGGATTTTTATTTCTAGTTGAAAATTATAAATAAAATATTGTCATTTTATTAACAACCTATTAATAAAGCACATAGAGAAATTTGTAAGTTTCTTGACTCTAACCTAACTTCCTCGATAAATTTAATAAATTAATTTTAGTTACTCTCGTCTCCAAAAGAGATTTAATTTCTTGCAACCATTTAGAGATTACCTAAGAATTCACCAAAATTGACAGAAAGTTTATTCAAAATGCAATATTTTTCGAAAGAGCGTAAGTATTTAAGATTTTATTTTTCTTATTTGAAATGTTAAAAACTGACCAACGGCGGCTATTTTTCAAAAAAAAAAATTAAGGTTAATATTCTCTCAAAAATCCCATTTATTGCAATTTTTACTTTTTTCAGATAAATAGCTGGAAGTTAAATTAAAGACTAATTCAGAAAAATCTTTCTTAGCGTTTTTCCTTTGTATAGAAAAAACCCAAAAAATTAAAAAATCCAAACGATGAAAGAAGAACGGTAGCAATTAAAAACAATTTTTTTAAAATAGCTTTCTTTGCTTACAAGTTTGAGTGCGCCTAGGGGCCTAGAGCGCGTCTGTGTGCACATACTTTTTAAAACTATAGGTCAAAGCATCGAAAACATGCATTTGGTGATTGTGAATTCTCTTTTGTTAAAGCTCCTCCGGCTTTAACGAACAAATTCTTATCACGTATCTCGTGCTTCGCACTCGACTTTATCCCTAAAATTGTATTCCATTCCAATTAATGTATATTATTATAATTCATAATATGCACTGGTGTTGAAGCAGGCGTAGTTTTATTGTCTCTTTAAAAAAAAATGCACATTCTTTAAAAAAAATTTTTGTTATTTAACATTTTATTGCAACCTTTTTCGTTTTCCATAAACTGAACTTGCACATTTGCAATGTTATTTTAATGGTTTGAACTTTTCACAACAGTCAATTGAAATTTCTACCGCATCGTGTTCTACATCACAATTGTGGGGCCCTATTGCTTCATCTTGTACGGCATTCAAAAATCAAAATTTTTTATCAAAAAATGGTTTAAACTTTACACACACACACACACACACACACACACACACAGTCAATTTAAATTTCTACCGCATAGTGTTCTACATCAAAATTGTGGGACCCTATTGACTCATCTTCTACGGCTATCAAAAATCAAAATTTTTCTTCTCAAAAAATAGTTTAAACTTTACACACACACACACACACACACACACGCACACACACACACAGAGTCAATTGAAATTTCTAACGCATCGTGCTCTACATCACAATTTTGTGACCCTAGTGCTTCATCTTCTAGGACATTCAAAAATCAAAATTTTTCAGTTCAAAAAATGCTGTATAAGAAACTCGATCTTTCTTTTTCGATCCCTAACAACTCATTAAGACGAATGTAAAAATAATATTTAAAAAAGTGTTTCTATGAAAATATTCATATATAAGTTAGGCGAAATTTTTAAAAATAAAATATGATTGCAGCTTGTGCCGTTTTTCCAGAAAGTTAATTTTTTCTTTTTTGTTGTTATTTGCAGCGGGAAAATGTTTGTAATTTTCGGGTTTGCCATTTTTTTTCTGTCAAAATTTGAATACTAGATTTTTCAAGAAATTTCAAAAAGTTTTTGTGATAATCTTGCAGGGAATTCCAAAAGCAACATTTTTTAATAGTTATCGTGCTTACGGACAGACAGACAGACAGATTCATAAAACCCTGTTTTTCGAATTCAGGGGATCTCAAAACGTGAAAATTTGACAAAAACTGAATAGAAGCAGAACCGAACCAGCGCTCGAGCAGCATCCCCACTCCTAGCTACTGCTCCAGTTTGAAGATGTTTATAAGCAAGAGTAAAGATTGTAGGGGAGGATAGATTGGATGAGGAGTTGATGAAATAATTGGAGGGCATTAAAGAAACAAATAAAAATAATTAAATTAAATTTACCTTTTATAGGAACTAATACCATGCCAAAGTCAATAAGAGCAATTATTAATTAGAGAATGCGGTAAATATTTTAGGAGGGAATGGGCGGGGTAAGAAGTGTATAAAATAGTTAGAGTATGTTAGAGGAAGAAATAAGAAATAATGAGGGAATAACTGTACTTTTTATACGAGCTAATTCCATCAGGTAGACAATTAGATAGACAAATAACAGAAAGGTGGAGGTTGATTGGGGAATTCAAGTATATTAAATAGTATAAGATGATTAAAAAGGTAGGAGTGCCAAACTATTTAAAAACAAGGAAAGGATTACATTAGAAAAATAAGAACAAGAAGCGAAATTTAGTATAAATACAAGGAAAACTGGAAAGAGAATATGGTAAAGATTTTAAGGGAGAATGCATTGGGTGAGGACTGGATGAAATAATTGGAGATTGTTAGTGGGATAAATGTAAAAGAATAAAAAAGTAAATGTCCTTTTTTAAGAACTAACGCCGTGTCATAACCAATTAGAAAGACAATTATTTAAAAAAATTAATTTAAAAACTATGACATATTAATGGGTCAGCATTGGGCGAGGAGTGGATGAAATAAGTGGAGTGTGTTAAAGGAAGAAACGAGAAAGAATGAAAAAGTAAAAGTACTTTTTAAAAGAACTAATACTTTGCCATAGTAAATTAGAGTAATTAATAATTAGACAATGTGATAAAGATTTTAGGGGAGGATGCATTATGTAAGAAGAGGATGAAATAATTGCAGCAAAAATTAAATAATAATTATTCAGACAATTTAGTAAAGATTTTAGGGGAGGGTGATTGGGTAAAAATTAGAGAAAATAATTGGAGTGTGTTAGATGCAGAAAAGAGAAATAATTTGTATTCTTTCTCATTTATTGGAATCTTTAGTAGTACTTTCTGTAAGAACCAATACCCTGAAATAGTCATTAAGAACAATTATTAATTAGAGAATGTGATAAAAATTTTAGGAGAGGGTAAATTATGCAAGAAGAGGTTAAAATAATTAGAAAGGCAATTGATAAAGAGGTGGAGGATGATTGAGAAATTGCAGTATAATAAAAAGTGCAAGATAATAGAAAGGGAAGAATTACCAAACTATTTAGAAACGAGGCATGGAAAAATTTGTATTGACGAAAGAAGAACAAGGAGCAGAATTTAAGAGAAAGTTAAGGAAATCTGGCAAGAGAATACGCTTAAGATTTAAAGTGAGGATGGATTGAGTGAGGAGAAGATAAAATAGAAGATAAAATATGAACTTTTTAAGAACTAATACCGTGACATAGTCAATTAGAGAAATTATAATTAGATAATGTGGTAGGGATTTTAGGGGAGAATGCATTAGAAGAGAAGTGGGTGAAATAATTGGAGAGTCTTAGTGGAACAAATTCGAAAAAAATGAAAGAGTAACTGTACTTTTTGTAAGAACTAGTGCAATGCCATATCCAATTAGAAAGGCAATTGATAAAGAGTTGGAGGATTATTGAGGAATTGAAGTATAATAAAATGTACAAGTTAATAAAAAGGGAGGAAGTACCAAACTATTCAGAAACGAGTAAAGGGAAGGTTTGTATCGATGAAAAGAGAACAAAGAGCGGAATTTAAGAGAAACGCTAAAGATTTTGTGGGAAGATGGATGGGGTGAGAAGTGGATAAAATAATTGGATGGTGTTAGAGGATGAAATGACAAAAGATTAAAGAACGAAAATGTACTTTTTGTAAGAACTAATACCATGACATACTCAATTAAAGAAATTATAATTAGAGAATCTGTTAAGGATTTTAGGGTAGGATGCATTGGGTGAGGAGTGGATAAAATATTTAGAGAGTGTTTGTGGAAAAAATTTGAAAGAATAAAAGAGTAACTGTACTTTTTGTAAGAACTAGTGCAATGCCATATCCAATTAAAAAGGCAATTGATAAAGAGGTGGAGGATGTTTGAGGAATTGAAGTATAATAAAAAGTACAAGATAATAATAAGTTAAGTAGTACAGAACTATTATAAACAATAAATGGAAGGTTTGTATTGACGAAAGGAGAACAAGGAGCGGAATTTAAGAGAAACGCTAAAGATTTTGTGGGAGAATGGATGGGGTAAGGAGTGGATAAAATAATTGGATGGTGTTAGAGGAAAAAAATGACAAAAGATTAAAGAGTAAATGTACTTTTTGTAAGAACTAATACCGTGACATAGTCAATTAGAGAAATTATAATTAGATAATGTGGTAGGGATTTTAGGGGAGAATGCATTAGGAGAGGAGTGGAATTGGAGAGTCTTAGTAGAACAAATTCGAAAGAATGAAAGAGTAACTGTACTTTTTTACGAACTAGTGCAATGCCATATCCAATTATAAAGGCAGTTGATAAAGAGGTGGATGATAATTGAGGAATTGATGTATAATAAAAAGTAAAAGATAATAAAAAGGAAAGGAGTACCAAATTATTTAGAAGCGAGGAAGGGAAGGTTAGTACTGACGAAAGGAGAACAAGGAGCGGAATTTAAGAGAAACGCTAAAGATTTTGAGGGAGGATGGTTGGGGTAAGAAGTGAATAAAATAATTGGATGGTGTTAGAGGGAAAAAATGACAAAAGATTAAAGAGTAAATGTACTTTCTGTAAGAAAAAGTTACATTGTAGGCCAATTATGGTCATGTTGGTCGTGAGGTGACTAGCGGAAATCGATTCTATTGCAGTGATGTCAAAGCACAAAAATAACTTGCAAGCTACACCAACAAAGTGTATCGCAGACTTATCGATTATATAATTGAGCATGGAGTGTACTTATTTCGCGACATGAATTGCATTTTTTAATAGTGGAGTCTGACGAAAAGTTGTGGAACAAAAAAAAATATTTTGAGCAATGGATCAGAGTAATTTCACCATCATAAATTTTAAATAAGACAAGCCTAACAATATCCATTTCGCAAATTGGATTTTTTTTCGAATTTAAACCCGCGTTTGGTATCACAGGAGAGATTTGATTTTCCTCGTAGGGACCAAAGGATCAAAGGTTTATACGGGAAAATCGCTCGAGCAAGGAAATTTAGTTGAAGATAAAACAACCGTTAGATATAATGAAGCTGCTTTGCCAATTTCGCAAAAACTTTCACACAAATCTGCACAGTCAGCTTTACCCAACTAAAGGCAAAAAATCCAAGGAAGAACCACCATATATTATTCAAATTGCTTATGGCCTTCATTTATCTTAATTTGTTTAATTTTATTTCATTTTATTATTTTATTATAATTTTAATTTATTTTTTTTATAAATTTATTTTAATATAAAAATATTGATTATCGGGTTTTTAGAAGTCTTCAGCAATTTAAGATCAGTTATGGGAACTAACTGGTTTATTAAAATTTAAGAAATTTTAAATAAATTAAAAACCAAATTAAAAATATTATTTAACGTCAAATATTTTGGAGTTTGCATTAACTAGTTTATTTCAACTGGTTACTGATAATAGTTACTTTATTGGTGAAGATAGTGATAACGAAGTTACTTTTAAAAAAAGTAACGAATTGTTAACTGCTTTCATTTTTTTTAAGTAAGAGCAAATGTAAATAAATTTGAGAAAGGGCAGCTTGAACGACAAAGCTTTCAATCTAGATAACCCAATATAGGAAAATTCAAATTTTGCTTAAATCTGAAGCATTTCTAAAAATAAAAAATAATAATTTTAGAGATTTATACTCATTTTCTTTAAGTTTAAAACTAATTATTTAAATATTTTAGGTAGGTTGAAAATCTAACAATATAACCCAATATAACCCAATATTGGAAAATTAGAATTCTGCGCAAATCTGAAGAAGCATTTCTAAAAAGAATAAAAAATTTAGGGAATAATACTCATTTTCTTTAAATGAAAACTAATATTTTTAGCTACAAATTAAAATATTTTAGTTAGGTTGAAAATCTAACAATATAACCCAATATAACCCAATATAGGAAAATTAGAGTTTTGCTCAAATCTGTAGAAGCATATCTACAATGAAAAATTAATTTAAAAAATAATAATAAAAAAATATATAAAATAATAATAATAAATAAAAAATACTAAAATAAATAAATAAATGAATAAATTAATTAATTAATCTTGATATTAATAGTAATTTTTTTAAAGTGAAAAACTAATTTTTTTAACTACAGATTTAAGTATTTTAGTTAGGTTAAAAATCTAACAACATATCTTAGTATAACCCAGTATAACCCATTATAACCCAATAAAGGAAAATGAGAATTTTGCTCAAATCTGAAGAAGAATTTCTAAAAATAAAAAATTCATTTAAAAATAAATAAATAAAACAATGAATAAATAATAATTAATAAATAGATATAATAATAATAATAAATGAAAAATAATTAAATAAATTAATTAATTAATCTAGGGATTAATACTAATTTTTTTAAAGTGAAAAACTAATATTTTTAACTGCAAATTAAAATATTTTAGATAGGTTGAAAATCGAACAGTATAACCCAGCATAACCCAGTATAACCCAATATAGGAAAATTAGAATTTTGCGCAAATCTGAAGAAGCATTTCTACAAAGGAAAAATTAATTTAAAAATTAATAAAATAATGAATAAATAATAAATAGATAAAATAATAATAATAAATAAAAAATAATAAAATAAATTAATAAATTAATTATAATAGGGATTAATACTAATTTTTGAAAGTGCAAAAGTGAGTATTTTAACTGCAGATTTAAGAATTTTAGTTAGGTTGAAAATCTAACAACATATCCCAGTATAACCCAGTATAACCCAGTATAACCCAATATAGGAAAATCAGAATTTTGCTCAAATCTGAAGAAGAATTTCTAAAAATAAAAAAATTAATTAAAAAATCAATAAATAAAATAATGAATAAATAATAATTAATAAATAGATGAAATAATAATATATAAAAAATAATAAAATAAGTTATTAAATTAATTAAATAATTAATCTAGGGATTAATACTAATTTTTTAAAGTGAAAAACTAAGTTTCGTAACTACAGATTTAAATATTTGATTTAGGTTGAAAATCTAACAATATAACCCAGTATAACCCAGTATAACCCAATATAGGAAAATTAGAATTTTGCTCAAATCTAAAGAAGAATTTCTAATAATGAAAAATAATAATTTAAGGGATTAATACTTATTTTCTTTAACTGAAAAACTAATTTTTTTAATTACAAATTTAAATATTTTAGTTACGTTAAAAATCTAACAATATAACCCAATATAACCCAATATAGGTAAATTAGAATTTTGCTCAAATCTGAAGAAGCATTTCTAAAAAGAAAAAATCAATTTAAAAAAAATAAATAAAATAAAAAATAATAAATAAATATATAGTATAATATTAATAAATAAAAAACAATAATATGAATAAATAAATAAAAAAATTAATCTGGGGATTAATACTAATTTTTTTAAAGTGAAAAAATAATTTTTTTAACGACAAATTTAAATATTTTACTTAGGTTAAAAATCTAACAATAAATAGTTAAGAATTCATCATGTTTGGTTGCGAATTTTATTATTTTTTCAAAAATTTAATTATTTTGTTCCAAATCAACAAGTTTTTTGTCTAAAGATACTTTCTTGTTGAAGATTCGACTATTTAATGGAAAATTTGTTTTTTGGTTGAATTCAACTATGTTTTATTTAAAATAAAAACTGCTTTGTTTAAATATTAAATATTACGTTTTTTCTTTTAAAACTTATTTTATTCAATTGAAAATTTAAATCTATCATTCTTGGTGGAAAACTTATCCACTGGTAAAGGCCTCTAAATTTTTCATTTTTAGTAAACAGTCTAAACAAATTATGTATGATTAAAAGAAAAAAAAATTGTACAACTTATTCTATTCAGTTGAAAATTCCTCTTTTTCAAAAATTATTATTCTGGCTTAAAAATTTGTCCTCTGGTTTAAAGTTCAACTATCTTGTTGAAAATTCATTTTATTTTTTGGTCAAGATCAACTCTTTTTTAAAATTAAATCAACTATTTTGTGTATGAATAATTTGTTAGTTAAAAATTGCACTGTTTTATTTCAAAATTACAATTGAAAATTGAACTTCTTTGTTAAAAAGTATTTTTTTACAGATTCATCATTTTACTTTGAAATTAACCTAATTTGTTAAAAAAATTTTATTATATTTGTTTTGAAAATTGAACTATTCCGTTTTTAGTTCAAAAATTTTTTAACGAAGATTCATCATTTTAGTCGAAAATTCCACTATTTTGGTCAAAATTAATTTTCCTAGCTTAAAATTTAACTATTTTATTGAATAATTTATTATTTATTTATTATTATTTCAGTTGATAAATCAAGTCTTTTGTTAAAAATGTAACTATTTTATTAAGAAACTAAATTTTTTGTTAAAAAATAATGTTCCTAACTTAATTTAATTTATCTTTTTTTTTTATTGAAAATTCGCTTTTTTTATTATTTTTATTAATTTATCCATTTTTCATGAAAACTGAACTATTTTTTTTTAATTTGTCTTTTTTGTTTTAATTGCAAATTACATCCCTTTTTGAGAAAAATATCAAATATTGCATTTTTTTAGACTGCCTTTTTGCTATCCTTTTTTAAAAATAAACTCTTTCGTGAAAGTTTTTTTTTAATTCAATATTTCTTTTTTAGTTGAAAATTTATCTCTTTGTTCGATGATTTTTTTTTCTCTTTAATTTATCTTTATTGTCAGAAATTTATATTTTCTTGATAAAAATAAAATTTTGTTGGCTGGATGGTCTTTATTTTATATACAAATTTAACTACTTTGTTTTAAAATTCGTTAGTTTTTTTAATAAAAATTAATTATTTATTGAAAATTTAAATATTACATTTTTTATTTAAATTGTATCTTTTTACTTATAAATACAACTATTGATTAAAATATCAATTATTAAATTTTTCTTTAAAAATTTGTCTATTTTAATACTTGTTTCAAATTTAAATGTATCTTTTTTTTTAAATTTATATTTTTTTCTTAATAATTTAAATTTTAAATTCTTCGTTTTTTTTAATGAAATTCCAAACATTTGTTTAGAAACTCGTCTCTTTGTTAGAAAATGAAACTTATTATTTGAAAATTCAACTATTTTAATTCCAAATTTATCTTTTTGGATAAAAAATTACTTTTTCAACTGTGAATTTGACTATTCTTTTGTTTCTGGAAATTTTATTTTTTTAGTTGAAAATAAAACTTTTTTTGTTAAAAATTCGTCTTTTTGTATGAATTGGTATTTTTTTATTTTCATTAAAAATTAAAATCTATTTTTCCGAAAATATTAAATATTTAATACTGTTTTTTGAGAATTTGTCTTTTTTACCACTTGATTTTTGTTACAGATTTTTGTTTTAATTCAAAATTTATTATTTTAATAGAAAATTCATCTCTTTGGCCGACAATTTTTTTCTTGATCTTTCTTGATGAAAATTAAAATATTTATTTTTAAAAATTCATGTACTTTGTTTAAAATTAGTTCTTTCTGTTTAAAATGTATCGAACAATAAATCAGAAATATACCACTTTTAATAATTTGAATATCAAGACGAAAATTGCTTCCCGCAATTTACTAGCAACTAAATTTAAATGACGGAATAATTTCTTTTCAAATTATCTTCTGGTAATACCAGTCACATTTTTGAATTTCTGAAAAGAGAATAAATTTTTTAAAGGTCAAGCCAAAGGTTAAAGAATCGCCTGACCAGCTGCAATAATTCGAGAATTCGAAAATTGTCTGACATAACTGTGTCACGCACACTTGCAACCTTCTGAAAAGGAAAACCTTGTCATATTTCAAAGCTGAGATTGATTCCTTTCAGAAACGTATTGAAAATGTGGTTTCAAATTTAATAGAAAAAAAATATATCTCGAATGTTAAGCACAGATTGGCGCGGCTAGCTCTCGGATGGGTGACCGTTCGTGATTCTCGCTAAGTCATTTTTTTAATGCGTTTAGCTACTGTCAAGATGAAGTTTCGATGCAGAATATTAATTTTTTGAACAATTCAATGCAATCGAATGTCTACGCCCCCTGTCGGTAGGGGTTTCGGTTTTCTGCAGTTTTCCACTTCTCTGACCAAATTTTTAGGCAAACGCGAATTTTTCTAATTAAAGCTGTAGATTGGAGAGGATTTTAGAAATTAAAAGAAAAACGCAGAATCTAGTACGTCAGGGATATCCTAAATTGTTTTATATCTGACGATTTTAAAAAAAATCTATTTCTAACATTGTGTACAAATTTTGAATTTATAAACTCAACTTTATGATTTTTTTTAGTAAAAATATCTATGGGTTATAATAAATTTTATTTCATAATTCCCATTCTTGATGTGACATTCCAACGTAACCTAAAATTGTTCAAAAATTATCAATCTTCTTAAAAATCTAATAATTTCCTTATTAAAATGTTAATTTTCTACAAAAAACACTAAAGAATCAACAATTGTCTAAACTTGTCAATTTTATCATTTTATATAATATAATAATAATCTGAACAAAAAATATATATTAAAAAAAAAAGATTAAATATCTTATTTAAATTAAAATTATTTTTGCTCGAAAGTGCTAATTTTTGTATATAAGATTCCAACATAACCTTAAACTACTAAAAATTGTGAATATTTTTTAATGTCTAATGATTCTTCAATAAAATTGTTAATTTTATTATTTTTTACAAAAATATTTAGATATGAATCTAATGAATTTTTTTAAATAACTAAAATTTTTAATTAAAACAAACCAACATAACTTAAAATTGTTGCAAAATTGTCAATATTTTCTAAAATTCAATATATATTTTTTTAATTACCTGTAATTTTCGACGAAAAACACTAATATAAAATAAAAAATAATATTGTTTAGAAATGTAAATATTTTTCAAAATCTCATTATTTTTTTTTTAATTTTATTACCCTTTTTTTTGTGAAAAATGTGAACATAACCTAAAAGTGTTTAAAAAATGGAAAATATTGTTAAAGCTATAACAATTTTTCATTTCAAATACCCATTTTTGTGTAAACCACTAACATAACCTAAAATTGTCCAAATACTTTAATATTCCTTGAAATCCAGTTTAAAAAAATGTAATACCATTTGTCAAAAAAAGTCACGAATACAATCCAAATTAATTCAAAGATTCTAAATGATGTGCGAATTATAAGGATTTCTGTGTGAAAATAACCATTTTTTGGGTAAAACGCTACCATATCATAAAATTGTTCAAATGTGTTAATCTTCCTTAAATTCTAATTAAAATTTTTTGAACTATCGATTTTAGACGTTGGAATTATAATAATTTTTTTATACTAATTTTTTGTGTAAAACGCTATTGAAAACTAAAATTGTTAAAAATTATAAACCTTTAGGATCTAATAATTTTTATTTGAAATCTTCTTGAAACTATAATTATTTTTGTTGTAAAGTAATATTTTTTTGTTTAAAACGCTAATTTAATAAAAAGTTGTTAAAAGTTGTAAATCTTGTTTAAAATATAATTTTTTTATATAAAAATACCAATTGCCAATATATACCCTAAACCTAATCCAAAATTGTGAAAATATTCTTAATCTTGTTAAAATTAGAATGCATTTTTTTAAATGCCAATTTTTTGGGTAAAGCGCTACCATATCATAAAATTGTTCAAATGTGTAAATCTTCCTTAAATTATAATTAAAATTTTTTGCACTATCGATTTTAGACGTTGGAATTATAATAATTTTTTTATACTAATTTTTTGTGTAAAACGCTAATGTAACCTAAAATTGTTGAACATTAAAAACATTTAGGATCTAATAATTTTTGTTTGAAATATTCTTGAAACTATAATTAGTTTTGTTGTAAATTAATATTTTTTTGTTTAAAACGCTAATTTAATCAAAAGTTGTTTTAAGTTGTAAATCTTGTTTAAAATATTTTTTTTTTAAATAAAAACACCAATTGCCAATATAAAACCCTAAACCTAATCTTAAATTGTGAAAACATTCCTAATCTTGTTAAAATTAGAATAAATTTTTTTTAAATGTTAATTTTTTGTGTAAAACGCTAACGTAGCATAAATTTTTTTACAAATTTCAAAAATTTCCAATCTAATAATTTTAGCTTAAAGTCACTGATTTCCTATCAAAAATGTTGATATAACGTTAAACTTTTAAAAAATTGTAAATATTGTTTAAACTATGATTTTTGTTTTAAAATACTAATTTTTTGTGTAAAACGCTAGCATAACCTGCAATTGCCAAAAGGTTTGGAATCTTATTAAATAAATCTGATTTAAAAAATGAAAACTTTATTTTATAACGAAAATCAGGAATTCAATTTAAAAATGTTTAAAAACTTCAAAATCTTGTTCAAATTGTAATAATTTTTGTTTTAAGCCATCAATGTTTGCTGTAAAACGCTACAGACACCTAAAATTTTTTTTATAAAATTTGGAATTTTAAAATATTGATGCTAAAAAACTCGAACAAAACCTAAAATTA
>JAAAKG020127329.1:0-14832 GCA_010014905.2 Druon quercuslanigerum
TATCTACTGTGTCGAAAGCTTTTTCTAGGTCAACAAATGTACAGAAAACTTTTTTGCCCACTCTCAAACTCTTTTCTATGATTTGTCTCAAGCTGAATATTTGATCTGTACATGACCTTCCTGGCATCATTTTGAGATTCTTTCTTAAATTAGTAGGGTATAAACTAAAATAAACCTGTCTCAAAAATAATACTTTTGCAGGTATTCTAAGAAATAATCCATTCACTGCTGTTTTGCTTTATTTATAGTATATTTTAGAAGAACACTACAAACGGTTATTATTTTTGCTTTGATATCAGACTTGACCTTTACGTCCACTGCAACACGTTCGTAACCGAGAAGGCACGTGCATACGAAATCAGCGTCAAGATTTTCGTTTTTAATTTAAGACATTCATAATGTTTTACCATTAAAGCGATTGATCCGAAAATTTCCAGAAAACTTATTTGAATCTTTATTAACAACTTTGTCACGGAAAGTTTTTCGTTGCTTGAAATCGGCTCGATAAACGAAGAGCTTGAAGTTTGAGATTCATGATTTTTGCAAAGCCTCACACAAAAATTAACAACTTTTTTGTTTATTAAAATATTCGCGTTTTTCTTCTTCAGCTAGTTTCAAAAGACTTAAAAATGTAATTCAGTATTAATTATATTGACAAATTCTGAAAATCGACTGAGTTAGCGCGAGTTGAAGTGAAAAAGATTGAAATTTCTTATTTTTGAAAAATCTAGTTTTTATCAATTACTTCAAAAACTGTAAAACCTACAAATATTTGCTAAAGGAAAAAAATATTTACCATAACATTCTCCACAAGAACCAGTCCTTTAAAATAACATACGAACAATTTTGAAAATTGAGTTTCTGGACAATAACTCTCAGGCTGAATCCACGCGTATCCCCTTTTGATCCGGAGAGGTTCAATTGTACTTTGTATAATTTGTTCGAAAAACTGTTATATTTGGCTTTTACGAAATTAAAAATAAAAATTAATGTATAACTTTTGGTGATTTTTTAGTGTGAGTCCCCTCGCCTCTCACATAGAAAATTGAGTCAAATAATTTGCTTAATACAATGTATGTTCGATTCTCTTTCTTCTTCACCTCACAGTTTTTTTCGGGAAAACATCACATTCTAATGGTGATGAATATTTTCTCAACATGAGAGCTGATTCAACAGAAGGAACGAAAGAGTGATATTTTTGTGTACCAGGCCCTGTGTTTGCTGATGCGAATATACTCTTTAATTCTTTAACTTTAATGGCATGATTTTCTTTTGGATTAAAGAATACTAAAGTTTCAACTAAATTTTTCTTTGCCCATTGATAGAAGGCATCAGCAGTCAAAATAGAATCTTTAGATAACGCTTGTAGGCTAGCACGCGCTGCGAGTCTTTTTAAATTTCCCCCAATACTATCACAAGGGCTTTCTCCGTGCGCCGTTGCATGGAAATGCCACTCGGCCGCAATACCAAAATCCATTTCATGGTGGAGCAAATTGATGAAATTATATTTATTTTTAAAGTGCTGGCCGGCTCCACCTGTACAATAAATCATTTTTTGGGTTGAAAATTCTCTTTCAAATAGTGTGTAATATTTTTTTTAAATTCTTAAACAGGAATTGTGTTATGACTCAAACAATCTAATAAAATAGCACGACTCCGGTGTTTTAGAATGTTGTCCTCTTTATAATAAATTACCACTGTAAAAATGGTAGCTTGACCCTTGTTCCAATTAAATGACTGAGCTGGATTCTGGACTAAAAAGGCATAGTTTTGTGCGAAATCTCAATGAATAAGAAATTCTCCTTCTTTCAGTATGTCCTTCAGGTTTTGGAAAGAATACGACTGTTGTTTGGCTGTAAAAAAGGGAAATTTAAGCTTAAAAGAGCCGAATCAAGTAAAAACTAGGAATTCATTTTTATCCGGGATCCTTTTTTGGGTGTTCAAATATTATCTCACAAATAGTCTATTTTAGTACCAGATTCTGCCTTGTTTAGTTTGCTAACTGCATATTGATAAATGATCCTAGATACCGAACTAAATTGATTCAGAGGGTGCATTGTTTAAATTTTTCAAAACTTCAATCTCACAAAAAAAGTAGATCGAAAGACTAGAGATTGGAACGTTTTAGGTTAGACAGAAACTTTCAGCATTGAGTGAATTTGAAAGTCCAAAAGATCTAACAGTTTGAGCACGCACGACGTTGACATACTATCCATGTCATTTCGAGGTTACGTTGGTTTCTGAACTTGACAGCTTAGAATTTGTTTTGTCAGATGTGCGTGTTGACAGATGATTCTCATTTTAAGCCTATTTCAACCCACAAGTCAACCTTATTTTATTAAATTAGTGGGATCAAACTGAAGTGGGATTGTTTCGTTGCGTGAACTGTTTTAATACCGAATTAAGCCCTAAATCGATTCCTAGTTTTTACAGTGTGTGCATTTATTCAAGTAGCATTCTGCAGTCGGACGCTACACATAATTATGTTCACAGCATCATGATAAGTCTTAATGGGGAAAAATTTTCGCAGTTTGGTTCTTTTAAATCTAGAGCATCTAGCATTAGATTGACGTTTTCATGATGGACACAAACACAAACAGTATGCGTACCACTCGCTCCAGCGAGTATGCAATTTAGGGGCCTAGGCTGAGAGAACTTTGATAAGAAAATTTAAACTGTAGGATGCTGAGCCTTAAAATCTGCGTATAATTCAGAAAGATTGCACATAATTACCTTTTTCTGAACGTGCTCACGAAAGCCATAATCTTTTTTTACGAAAACGAAATCTTTCATGTCAGGCATCATACTACTATTCTCATCATCATGGTAAAATTTTTGGACCAAGTTTTCAATCTCGGAATCTAAAGTTTTACCTTTTTTTAAATTAGGAGAAGTTAAAATACCATTCTCAGCTACTAATTTCTTAGCCTTTCTAGTTTGGAGTTCAGAAGCACCAAATTCCTTAGCGAATCTTCTGCGGCCCCAAGATTTCTGAGCAAGAGTTAAAAGTAACACTTTTTCTGAATTACTTGCACATTTTCAATATTTTTCTTTTATTTATTTAAGAACCTCCATGCCGAAATAATGATTTTTATCAGAACAATCAGATTTAAATTTTTCAAACTTGGATATTGAAGGATCGGCAAAGATATCGTCACCTTCCATTAAAATATCATTCTCGAGAATAGGAGGTGATTTATCGTTGATCACTAAAGCATCTTCAATTGTTGGATCAGTATGAGAATACAAAGGGTATAGTAATGCAAATTGATATATTTATTTTTTGCAATTTACACACAGTTACGCATCTATGGGTGTACTATGATACTTTTTTTTTGAACAGTTGCAGAAATGGTTCTTAAACTGCGCGGATCACACTTGTCATTTTCCTTAGAAAAAGGATTGTAACAACGACGACTCAAGCTAGTTCTTCTTGGCATGGTTGAAAATTAAGCAGAATAAAAAGCTAAGTTGAGGCACTGATTAACAATGCGAGTCCAACCACGAAAGGTGGGCAAGTATTTGAAATATAGTATTCAAGTAATACTATTTCTATTTTAAATAATGAAAAAAGTAAATGCGAATAAATAATATACGGGAAAGTACAAACCTGCAGTATTATGATGTCGAAATAAGCCGAAGCTAAATCGCATAAAATCAATTTCCGATCGAAAAATAACTGGCAATTATAATAACTGACAATGAGTTTTGTTGCGAGAAAGTTATCCAAGACATCCATCTAGTGGTCAAATATGTGGACTAATTTTTTCGGCGGGTTTTTCAAATTCTCTCTCAAGTCTTAAAAATTAAGTATTTTCCTAAAAGTGGATTTCACTTGTCTGATAAATAATAAAAATTATTATCCGTGAAATAATTTTTAACGATAATAATTATTGGGTGAAATAATGCAGTTTGTAGTCGATTATTTGTAGTCGACTAGAAACCGTATATTCTGAATTTGAAGCATGGGCGCTCGCGACGCAAAAGCCGCACGCAAAAAGTGTTATTCCACCAATTTCTTTCGCCCCACTTTCAATAATTTTTAAACTTCTGCAAAATGAAATAAGACAATCTGATGAGGTAATCGCTCCGATTACGAAACGTTACTTTATACAATACGGAATTAATTTAAACCGTTGTTTTTTTCTCACGTACGCTTCAGTATTTAGTGGTCGTCCATTAACTACGTAGCCTGTTCAGAGTGGGGGATGGGGCCATTGCAAAAGTACAATGAACCGCATGGGGGGTCATCTGTGGTACGGTTTTTTACATGCATACACTTATATTCTGTATACACTTGTCAACTTCATTGTCAAATGGCTGAAGAAAATTGTTTGCCTGTAATAGATGATTTACACGCCTTTATTTTTTAGTATTTGCGCCTTATATTTCCCACCATTTATTCAATCTGATGACTTATATGAATAAAAATGTTAAACTTTGTTTTTATAAATAATTTTGTTTAGAAAATGTTTCTCATAAAAAACTACGTGTTTTTCTGGGGCGGGGGCGTGTCTGTAAAAAGGCTACAATCGTCTATACTGGGGAGGGGGGTGCTCAAAAGTGACCAAAATGTGGCTACGTGGTTTATGGACGGCCCCTTATTACTGAAATTCATTAGCATTAAAAATTGAAAATTCTTGAGGTAAATAGTATTCCATGCCATCACGAACTTTACCATGCTTTTTTCCATTTTCTTATGTTGAAACTAAAGAAGATATCTCTATGAAATTTTTCAAAACGGTGGAAAAGTAATTCGGAACAGGGCTTAATTGACGTAGCCAATATCAAATTAAGGTACTGGATTTCTGTTTCGAATTACATTCCAAGTTCATAATATTTATTTTAAATATTTAAACAAAATACAAGGTCAATTAATGAGTCAAACATCAGTTCTCTGTTGCCGATTATCTATCGTTTCATCAAATGACTTTTAAACATATCCAAGCAGCTGCAGCAAAAAATAAGTTATTGAATTTGTTTCTACAAAATGTTTTTGAAAATTTAATATATGATTTAACATAAAACCGTAATTACTAAAAAAGTTTTTCATAAATGTGAGGAAGAAAAAATAATATTCTATAATAATAATAAATAATCCTAATTTCAATAGAAAAAAGTGAGCCACTAAGGATGTATAAAAATTTACTAATTTTACCTTTGTTCGCGGTAAAAATAATTCCTTCAAGATATGCAATCACAGAAGCAGCAAAAATTTCCATGAAGAAACAGCTGTGCATTATATAATATACCAGTGTCTAGAACAAATATGCATTATCACTTCCGAATATAAAGATACATGTATTATACGTTGGCTTAAGAAAGCTTCTTGTTTTTAGAAGGCTACCACCCCCCTCATTTCATTCCAAATCCAAAAAAAGAAATTCCTTAATTTTAATTTTTTTTTATTTACCATGTGCCGGTTTCGACTTGAAATTTTTCATGTAAAATGCATGTGGAAAAATAGCTTTTTTCAGTTTTTGGAATAATTTTTTAGGGTTTGAAAAATTGTGAAAAGAAAATATAGGGGCTTGTAGAGAATTATCCAATAAAGTATTTTTTGCATCAGGCATATGGGTTTGACACCCCTAACCCACTCCTACGAGTATCTGAAAAAATCGTTAAAACCAAAAATGTCAATTCTTCATGAAATCGATATTCTGAGCGCTGTATTTTGATCCTTTTTGTACTTAAAATTATTAATATTGGTCGATTGTAATATTTATTATCATTGTTTAATTAATTTTTAAATATTCAAACAAATGGAATTTGTTAAAAATTTTTTTAATTTGTTTTTTTTCCTTAAAATTATTACTATCTGTATAGTGGAATATTTAATAACATTGTTTCATAATTTTCAATTGTTTAAACAAATGGAATTTGTTTAAGTCATTTTTGTTGGAAATTCTTTTTTCCACTAAAAATTATTACTATTCGTCTAGCGGAATATTCATTACCATTAGTTCATTAATTTTAACAAAATACTTAAATAAATGTAACTGGTTTAAATAATCGCGTTTCGGTTTTTTTTTTAATAAAAATTATTAATGTGGGTCTAGTGGAATATTTTTCAATATTGGTTTATTAATTTTTAATTATGTTAATAAATTATTAGTTTAATAGTATTAGTAGTTAAAAATAAATATTAAATTAATGTTTCAAAAATTGAAAAAGAGTTGAAAATAAATTTATGTCACTTGATGGAAATAAACCAATGTTGTTAAATATTTCACTGGACCAATATTAAAAGTTCTTATTAAAAACATCAAACACAAAATGACAAAAAATTTAATTTGTTTAAACAATTGAAAATTAACGAACTTATGTAAATAAATATTCCACTAGACCAATATTAATAACTTTAAATAAAAAAGACGAGAATACAGTGTTTAAAAGGTTAATTTCATGAACAATTGACATTTTTGGTTGAAAGGGTAGTTTTCTTCGTTGGATAATTCTCTACAGGCTCCCATACTTTCCCTTCACATTTTTTCAAACCCTAAAAAATTATTCTAAAAACTGAAAAGGTGATTTTTGCCCATGCATTTTACATGGGAAACTTCAAGTCAAAACCGGCACCTGTTAAAATCAAAATAAAAAAAGTCAAAAATTACGGAATTTTTTTTTTGGACTTTGAATAAGATAGGGGGGTTCGTTGTCCTCAGCATGCAAAACAAATTTGCAATGTATTTTTGGACCACCCTAATGCATATTAATGATTTCTGTACAGCGGAGTACGTAAAACTCTAATGCTTTTATTTTCTCAAATCTTTGCAATTATTTAAAGTTAAAGTGATTTTCTGGAATGTATTATATATACTATATACTATTTATACTATTTTATTATTCAAATACTTAATAATACAAGTAGCTAAACTTTGATTAATTCAGATTAAGATAGAAACACCGAAAAAAGCAGAAGTGGATTTTTGTTAAGGTTAATTTTCAAGTGGAAAAATTGTTTTTTTCATCAAAAACGAGCTTTCTTTAGTAGAAAAGTAAAAAAAAAATGTGTTCTTGACATATAAATGATTTTGTCCGTTAACTTGATTCTTGCTGGCTTCAAAATTCCTTTATGATTAATTGTCTTAGCAATCATAGAGAATATATTTTACGTTTATACAAACAAACACAGAGACATTTTCAATCATGAATGATGAGAATGGGAAAAAGTTCCATACGGTATACAAATAATTCACGAGATTCAAATATATCATGAAAATCTAGAAAATTAAGGAATGGAAGGAATTCGAGAAATTCATGGAATTCACGGTGTGCACGACATACAAAGAATTCGCGAGATACAAGTAATTCATGGAATTTAAGGAATTTACGAAATTGATGAAATTTACGGGATTCAACGAATTTACGAAATTCACTGAATTCATGAAATTCACGGAATGCAACGAATTCACGGACTTTGCGAAATTCACGGAATTTAATAAAATCAGGAAATTCACGCAATCATGGTATTTACGGAATTCAACAAATTCACGGAAATCAAGGACTCTTGATTGAAGGAAAGAATTGAAGGAACTCAACGAATTCATAAAATTCAAGCAATAGAGAGAATACATGAAATTCACGGAATTCCTTGAATTCAAGAACTTCATGGAATACACGGAATTCATCGAATTCATAGATTTGATGGAATTCGTGGACTTTATGGAATTCACGGAATTCAAGCAATTCCACTAATTCGGAAAATTCAAGGAAATCTTGGAATGCATGGAATTCAACGTGTCAATCAAATTCAATAAAATCACGGAATTGACGAAATTCATGGATTTACAGGAATTCCATAAATTCCTTAAATTCCATAAATTCCATGAAATCGGAAGATTCCATAAATTTCGTGAAGTCCTTCATTTCCATAAATTCTGCGAATTCCGATAATTTCTTGAAATCCTTCATTTTCATAAATTCCGTGAGTGTCATGATATCCGTGAATTACATGATTTTCGTGAATGTCGTAAATTCTGGTGATTTCATGAATTCTGGGAATTCCTTGAATTCGGCGAATGGGGTGAATACCTTGTGTTTCATTAATTCCTCGATTTCCTTGTGTTCTATTCATTCCGCGATTTCCTTGTGCACAATTTTCGTCTTACAAACGCTCTAATACATTTCTTAAAGCGGGACGGTGATATTGACGATATACAACACATACAATACATTTATTGCAATTCCTTCATTCCAATCCATGTTTGCAATTTTACCTTACGCTTGTATTGTAGAAGTCTTGTAGAAGTGTTAAAGAAGTGTTATAGAATTCCAAACATTTTTAACAGTGTTGTCATTCATATTTCAGGTCTTGGAATTTTTATCAATGTCTATGTCTTTTTACAGAAAGTTCACAGGCCTGGCTTGGAAGGGGAAGAACGTCAAAAATAGATGTGGAGCCTACAGTCGGGATCCATTTTCATTCTTATGTAGATACATCCAATAAACTTCATCGAGTAACTCCAGGAACAAAAATTACTTTAGGAGTGAGAAATCTTGCAGGAACAGATTTCATCGTTGGAATAGTCAAAGATAGAGTAATTTGCCCAATAATAGATGCTGAAGGGAAAAAGTTTATAGTAAACATGCGTGAAAACCGCAAATTTGGAATAACTTCTACTCGTGGTATTCCTTACGGACTCAACCCTGAGCACACTATAGACGCCATCATTAATTATCCTCCAGCAATTGATCACTTTTAATAAAAAATTGTTGAATTAGCAATGTATTTGGAACAGTCTATGCATAATTCCCGTATAGAAATGCAAATGTGGAGCTGGCCAGGTATACGACCAGTTGGCCCTGCTTTAAGTCGGGGGCTAGTCGGGACCACTGATTAGTGTCCCCGACCAGTGCCGTCATGGTGAATTAGTCGGAGGCTGGCCAGTCGATCCGACTTATCCCAGTCGGGGTCTAGTCGGGTACTGGTAGGGTATGTACAATAACAGGACTGTCCCAACAAAGAGTAAGATTTCCAAAGCATAGTGTATGACCTTTATACTACTTGACTCGAGTGTTGTATGTATCTTTATGTAACAATAAAACGAAATTCTAGTGACGAAGAATAGAGTTGATATATGTATACACTGTTTTTGAAGTTTTAAAATTAAGTATATTTTCTTCGGGACAGTCGATTATAGTTTTTTTAAAATCTTTATTAAAAATTAAATTAATGAAAACCACAATAACAAATTCAAATTTTTTTTATTTGATGAAAAATATGAATAAAAACACATTTAACTACAACAATATTTTAATTAAGACACTTTTTGTAAGAACAAAAATTATTATATTTTACAATACCATTTTATTTTACTCTTTCAAATAGAATAATGTCTACATAGTTTAAAAATTAATGTTATACTTCATTTTGTTAAATTTACTTGAAGTTTTACCGACTATTTGTAAGATAAAAATCCTAACCTCAAAATTCCATTTTTCCATTTTACTAATAAAGAAGAATTTGGTATTTTACGTGGTTCCCAAATTTTTATTTAAAATATAGAACTATGACCACAGATAGGCAGTATTTCTAATTTTAAATGTTAAAACTCCGTGCGAGAAATAAATTAAGAGTAGGGATTGTTTAGGCTAGAATTTTAATTCTCTTTTTCAAGCATTCTAAACCAAAAGTATTAAAAGTAGATATTCTCAATCAATGATTCTTGTACTCGTATTCTAGAGAACACGAATTAACTTAACTGTATGACACTAACCATAAGAATGAACGTACCTTCATAAATATTGTCAAATTGAAATTGAATTTAAAAAATATCGACACTACCGCTCGCAGCGGCGATGATTAGTATTAAAAAGAGCGGAGAATTTAAAATCCAAAAAAGACAGTCTTAAAGTCTCTTTGAATTGATAATAAAAAGTTTCGTCTATATATTCTACAAGATTTAAATATTAATTGTGTTTAAATTTTATTTTTAAACACGTAACCCGCATTTTATATTACACATTTTCTCTTATGAATATATATATATTACAAGTTCAGGTTTTTGAGAAAATTTTTATTAAATGTGTGTTTATTATTCAAAGGCAAGTAAATAAATGTGCTTTTGTACAGATTAACTCAATATATATAACACTCTGTCAGAAACTTTAAAACAAGAATAGCCCGATCAGATCCCGGCTCTAGTAGGAATTTCGACTTAAAATAGCCTATACAGAGGATTAAGTTTTTTGAGCTAGCTCGACTAGACCCTGACCAGGCGCCGACTTTAAATGTTCACTAAAAAAAGCCAACTAACCACCGAACAGTCCCCGCCTAGGGACATTGTCTAAAAATGTTTTTCGACTAGCCCCCGACTAGTGCCCGACTTTTATTGGGGCCAAGTGGGACTATTTCGACATGGGTTAGTTCAAGCCTAGAAAAATGTAACATTTCTTGTGATCCGTGTTCGAATGAAAAAATGTGTATTCGATTGTGGTTTTTAATACCAGCGAAAAAAACAACTATACTAGTGAATCAAAGAAATAAAAAAGCTCGATTACAAATGTTTGTAGTTGTAATTGAAATATTAATATTGTTTACTTTCTAAGGCTTTTTTAAAATGTTTTAATCTTATGATTTTTTGAAAGTTTTCAGTAGCTTCAATGAATGCAGCCTAGAGTAAGGATTCATGAAATGAATACAAAATGAACTCAATTGATTCGTTTTGATTCACGGATATTTGTTAATTTTTACACATATCCAGACAACGGCTTAAAACATTGTATTATACATTATCACATTTTAGAACTTTAAGTTAAGCGAATTAAGATATTGTCGAAATTAAAATAAAATCTTTAGTGACTGTATTCCTAAATCCTATAGAAAATTTAAGCTTTTTAGATGTACAACCGAAAATTATTATTTTTTATATTTTGATAAAGTATATTTTAATTATCAGACCTCGAATTAGATGAAGAGCAAAATAAAAATAAAATGTTAAATTGATATTTATTGTGTGTTTTTATACACTATGTTTGCATTCTTCTTATTCAATAAAACGTGTGAGGAATTACTTGTGACGCCTTACTTATTTTAACATGTAACGGTCACATTAACGGATTAACATTTTTGGGTAATTGAAACGTAAATTATGATAAGTCACTCCACGTTACTTTACAAAATCTTTTATAGGTGCTTATTTTGCTTGTAGCATATGATAACAAATCATACTATATATTTACATTATAGTGGTACCCAGACGAAATTCTTATGCATACATTATATTATATAGTGTGAAGTATTATATAAATTGTTAATTTTTTAAATACAATTTTTACATAACACAAATTAATATTATATATAATACTTCACACTTTGTATAAACTATATATAACTTTTCCGCCTGGGTATGTCTCTATATGTGTAAAAAAAAGTCAACACAATTCGCTTAAAAACTTTGGTTGGAAAATGTATTTCGTCTTCAATCAAAACCTTTGTTGTCATTAGTCCCAACCCTAATTATTATTCAAAAGTAATAAACAAGGTTAAGAAGGGTACTTTGAATTTAAATTCATTTTTCAATATTAAATAATAAAATTTGTGTATTAATACTTGTAAAAAATCTATAAAGTATAATTTGTATAAATAATTGTAGATCCTTAACATAGATATGTAAGCATTCATTTTAGCTATTGTTTTCAATATGTTAAATTGAATATAAACAAAAACGAAAATTTTGACATTAAAAACTATAATTTTGACTTCAAAAACTATGGCAATATTATAATGAAAAGTTTTTTTGTGACTAACTTCCATTACAGACACGAAAATAATTGCTTGAATGGATAATAAAATAATTAACGAAAAAATTAGCATACCATAGCTTAACGTTACTTAACAACTTTGCATTTATACAATATTTAAACGATATAAATAGTCTGAATAATATTTTATTTATAAACTCATCTGATGGATCGTCTTCTTCAATGAGAAAATGTGTTTAACTGGATGACACTGATAACATTTAGCTGTCTAATAAAAGAGTTAAATATCTTATTCTCTTTCGTTGTAGTATATTATATTATTTTCTATTACATATTATATTATATTATTTCATTATATTATTATATATGTTATTATAGTATATATATTATTATATTTTATTTTTTTAGATGATTGTAAGTCAGTCGTTTTCTCGGTACAAGATACTGTTGATTTTTTTGTTAATTTTACCCACATATTGGACCAAAAACAGAAAATTCTTTCTTTCCTTCCAATTTTTGGGATGTTTTAAAACATATACATTTAAAAACGAAAAAAATATTTTTGTTCATAATTTTCCTTTATATATACTAATTTATAATTTTTTCTTTTGTGATTAAAACGAAAAAATATATATTTTTGATCGTTTAATCTATGCAAATTTAAACAAAATAATTTTTTTGTTAAAATATTATGTTTGATCAATGAAATTGTTGAGAAAGTCGTATTTTATCTCCATGTAAATTCTGTGTACTTGAATTAATGATAGTGTAAAATAGTATAAATGTTAAGTTTTAAAACATTTTGAGATAATTAAATAAACTTTTTAATGCTTTAGGAAAATAAAGAAATTTATTTTGAAAAAAGTAACGGCAAGGTGACATGTTATTTTTTGAGTAACGGTAACGGTAACGCGTCACAAATTGGTCGGTTTTCAGCCAGTTGTCGCCCGCAGACTTATTATCTCAACTAATACAAGTAAATAAAATATTAGCAGGACTGTGGCTGAATTTTTACAGTCTCATCATTATGAGAAGGTACTTTTGTATAAAAAGTAGTGGAACTGTTCCACGGATTGCCGCGTAACGCATCGCCTGACCAAAGCCGGCCGTTACCACTGATGAACAGTGCATTGACGTGATGTGATATTTTTCTAATGTTAATGATTAAACATATATCTTTGAAAAAATAATCAATTTAATAGTAAATTTATTGTCCTAAAGAATAATAGCCACCTATTCTATCATCTATTTTTATTTATAAAACTTATTATTATTGGTGCTTATTGACGTTTATAGACTTTTCTGTTAGCTAAGAGCTTTTTCTATAATACTACTTCATAAAAATTACTATTTTATTTGTTTGGTAATTAGTTATAAATAAACATATACCAAAAAACGCTTTTTTTGGGAGAAATTCATTTTCCACCTTATTTGAGGATCGATTTTGATGAAACTTGGAATATAAGGATTTTTAGGTCGCTCATTACGAATCTGTTGTCAGTTTTGTAAATTCAAAATGCAGATGAATATCATTAAAAAATAGTATTTTACGCTGAAAATGTTTTCTCGGGGGTACTTGGGGTCGCTGAGTACAAATTTGTAAACAGAATTTAAATTTTTTTCAATTGATAGCGAATTCAAAATGGCGGAACGAAGAAATTAAAAAAAAAACGTATTTCGTTCTAAAATTAGTGACTCGGGGATTTTTAGGATCGCTAAGCATGCATCTAAAATAAAAATTTCGATTTTTCATGATCCAAGATGGATTCGATTCGCCATCTTGGATTATAAAAAATTAAAATTTTGATTTCGAATTCATGTTCAGAGACCTCAAAAAACCCCCGAGTTATTAATTTTAAAGCAAAGCATATGTTTAAAAAAAATTTTTGATCCGCTCTTCTGGATTCGCTATCTTGGAATTGAAATATTAAAATTCTAGTTGAAGATTCGTGCTCTGCGACTCCAAAAAGGTATCGAAAAATAACCAATAGAAAAATGTGTGCATTAAAGGGTTAGGATTTAACTGTTTTGTAGAAAAATCGTTTTTAAACTCTCGAACCCTTACGACAATAGGGCTAAAAAGCGCAGTGTATCTGGTATAAGGTTCCTGTAAAAATCCTTTGTAAGCAGATTTCTCCTAAAGCATAATACTTTTGCGCCTTAAACTTGGCACAAAAATTCCTACGGCTGGAGGAAGGTTCACTTGCAATGCATTCTATACTTCCTCTTCTATTTTTCAATATTCATGCAAAATAAAAATTCTGAAGAGGATCTGAGTAGGAAGGTTTATTTAACGACTGTATTTCTATATCTCCATCATGAAGAAGCACATCTACGAACCTTGTTTCTCTTCAGCATCAAGAAGCCACAAAGAAAGAAAAAAAAGTGTCTTATTTCCCGGCGCTACTCGACCAAACACATGCACTTACTGATTCTCTCTCTATTGGGTCTATGGTTGTAATAAAATAAAGAAAAATCTTCAAAGAAAATGAAATAATTTACGATAAAAATAACTAAAACATTTGGAAATGCTCCCCGACCTTAGATTTATTTGCAAAAAGATAAACATAAAAGAAATCTACTAAGCAAATTCTACAAAAAAATATGAAATAATTGGTTCAAAAAACTAAATAATTTGCAAATTTGAAATCTCTCAATATTAGTATTCTTCAGAATCATATAAATTAAAAAACATATTTTCTTAAATACTCCTCTCTGCAAGTTGCTGTCTGTTGACTATGGAGAAAACTGGGAAAAGCTATACAGAAGGGGATAAAATGTTACATTATAATAAAATTACACAAATTATATGCATAGATTTAGATGCGGACTACACCCGCATGTTTTTGTCGAAGGATTAAATGAATCCAAGAAACTTGTAGATAGTAAAATGCATTTATTTAGAAAATGCGGGCAAAATGTGCAACGACTAAACTTGCGCCACAAAGGCGAGAGAGGAACCATGCTCAGAGTACAAGAGTAACTGACTACTTCGAAGAGAGGCATCTCCCCCACTCCGCTGAGTGGGGGTAGCCTATCCCTATAAAAATGTAGGATTATGCGTGGATGATTTAATATCCGTAAGCTGATATGGAATTCGGCTTACTATCTTGCTGATGGTACGTG
>JAAAKG020127340.1:0-14831 GCA_010014905.2 Druon quercuslanigerum
ACGTCATCTGGAAATCTGAATATGTGTTAAGTTTCTTCAATATTAACACGAATTTTTATTTAGTATTACTTTTTTTTAAAGTTTTTGCGTATGTCCCATGGTTTTCGAGATAATTCTAAATTTTTTTTTTTTTGAAAATTTTTATGTTGGGTTAATTTGAGGTTGCTGAGGACACATGGCACCAAAATATGCTTTAGAAATAATGGACAGAACTTTAAGAGATTAATGAAATCAGATATTCCATTTGTAGGGAAAATAGTTATTTTGGGTGGAGAATTCAGACAAGTTCTACCTATTAAAGAACAAGATATAAGGAAAAAAATTATTAATTTATTAATTAAGTTCCGTGAAGTTTGGAAATATTTTCCAATTTATTCATTCACAGAAATTATGAGAGCCTTGCCATAAGAAAAGGAATTTATTCAGTTTCTATTAGATGTTGAAAATGGTACCTGAAAGAATTATTGCACCAATAAATGCAGATATTGTTCACGGTGTGTATGGTGATATTATTTTTAACAAATTTTGATGAACTTTCAAATTGTGCAATATTATCTGCAAGAAATGTTGATGTTGAAGATGTCAATAAAAGGGTAGTTCCCCCTAGTTCATCAACATATATGCATTTACTTTGCTCATCCGAAGAATGTTGCAAAAAAGGGCCCCGCACAATTTACATTAAAATCCAGCTTTAGTCAAATTGTCTGAAATTGCAATATAATATATTTCAAAGCCTCTTGATCAAAAAATCCTAATGGGTACTAGTCCAAAAAATCAAAAGTTTTCGAAAAATGTGGGGCTGAACGAGAAAAATATGACCACAAGCGAATCTAGGGTCTCGATTGAAACTTGAATATGAGGTGCAGATTTTTTAATAAACTGTGATCAGTACAATCACTGACAATACTAGAAACACTGGTACATGTCTTGCCTTTGTTGGTTGCACTGACCTATAGTATTGTCTTAATTATCTGGGCTGCAAAGTATCTTTGGTAGTGCAGAATGTCTTTTCCCTTGATTGTTTTGAAAGATCTTCACATTGTCAGGGCAGTCCTATTACATTGCCTTTAGTAGCTGGAACGACTTTTCCTTTGATAATTGGACTGATCTACAGTCTTGTATACATTGACTGAACTGTCTTCCACCCTTAATATTTCGAAAAGTATTTACATTGCCAGGACAGCGCTATTTTGTTGCCCTTATTATCTGGACTGGTCTTACCAGTGTTTCTAGTATTGTCAGTAAGTATGCTGATCACAGTTTATTAAAAAATCTGCACCTCATCTTCAAGTTTCAAGTAGGACATCAGATTCGCTTTTGGTCATATTTTTCTCGTTCAGCACGACCTATCTCGAAAACTTTTGATTTTTTGAGCTAATACTCATTAGGGTTTCTTAATAAGGAGGCTTTGAACTATATTATATTGAAATTCCAGCCAATTTGACCAGGGCCGAAATTTAATGTAAATTGTGCGGGGTCCTTCAATACTAAATTAATAATTTCTCTTTGCTTACTAATAATCGTTCATAATTTTTATTGCCAATAATTGAATATTCTTCATAATTTATAATATCGTTTTCATCATCATTTGCTACATAATTATTTTCCATATTATGCAAACTCGGAAAATATAATAAACTGTCACCACCTTCGAGTAATATCTTTTTATATTTATAAATTATTTCTTTTCCCCTTCTACTTGTCCAAAATTTCATGCACTCTTGATTTTATTGCACACACAATTCTTTTACCATTTCTATAACTTTAGCCATCATTTTATAAGATTTCGTATACGCATTTAACTTTCGCATAATATTTTCAATCATCATTAAAATTTCATTATCAAGATTATTATTATAGCTCAATCAATGTTCAACTGCTTCGTTTGTATCATACATAAATATTTCACCATAAAAAGGATTTTTACCTTCCTCTGGATATAATGTACTATTTATTTGATAATAAATCGGCCCTTGAATTTTAAAGCAATAAGTTCCTGTGCGTGAATTACTAAATTTTACAATATTAGCATTAAAAGATGCAAAAGAAAAAGAATTATTGTAAGCTCTTATGTGTTGTTTAAAGTGCAACAGTAAAGAAATGAGTTTTTTCTTTTACATTTTACTTTTTCTCCTTGAAAATTTTTGGCAGTACAATGAATACATATATACTTCATTTCACTGAAATGATTTTCTATTTCAGATTCTTTAATAAGTATATCACGTTCAAGAATTCGTTCGCCTCCGTGTACCACAATTTAACATGATTCAGAAATATCATCTAAAACTAATATATTTGAATGTATTGATCCGATTTGTGAATCTTCTAACGCAGCAATGTTACTATTCTTTACTGAAGTACCACATGACATTATTTCATCGTCTTCATGTACTCTAACTGTACATAAATAAGAAAAATGACCAAAATTCGATAACACATTTTTTGGAAATTCGAACTCTGACAATGTAGACCTTCCATAGAAGCACAAGCAGGGGACCTTCCTCGGTAACCTTCATGGATCAACGATTAAAATTGTTCAGTCCGAAGGGTGAACATTTTTCTCTCACCACAAATTTTAAGGTTTCATGAGTGTAGACTTACAAACAATGAATTTTTAACAAAAATACGATGAAAATTTTTGGAAAATCGAACTCCGACAATATAAATGTTCTATAGAGGCCCCAGCAGGGGGCCACCCTCGCTCAACCTCATGTATCAACGATTAAAATTTCTCATTTCGAAGGGTGAATATTATTTTAGCGCCACAAATTTTAACGTTTCGTGCGTTAAGAGCTACACACAATGAATTTTGGACATAAATACGATGACATTTTTTGAAATTCGAAATCTGACATTGTAGATCTTTCATTAGGGCAACCGCAGGGGGCCTTCCGAGGACACCCTCATTGATCAGCTATTAAAATTTTGAATTCCGAAGGGTGAATATTTTTTTGTGACTACAAATTTTAAGGTTTCATAAGTTCAGACTTACCATCAATGAATTTCTGACAAAAATATGATGACACTTTTTTGAAATTCGAACTCTGACAATATGGACGTTCCATAGGGGACTCTGCAGGTCGTTTTGCATGGTCGACCTCATTGATCAACTAAAAAAATTTCGAATTCCGAAGGGTGCATTTTTTTTTGAGATCTCAAATTTGAAGTTTTCCTGAGTTCGGACTGACAAACAAGAAATTTCTGACAAAAATACAATTACATTTTCTTGAAATTCGAACGCTGGCCATATAGATGTTCCATAGGGGCCCCCACAGAGGCGCTCCTCGTTGACCGTAATGGATCAACGATTAAAACTTCTCATTTCGAAGGATGCATATCTTTTTGACAACACAAAATCTGAAGGTTTAAAGAGTACAGATTTACAAACAATGAATTTCTGACAAAAATACGATGATACATTTTAAATTCGAACTCTGGCAATATGGACGTTCCATAGGGGCCCATGTAGGTGGCCATGCAAGATCACCCTCAAGAATCAATGATTAAAATGACAGTAAAATAAGTCCGAGAGATGAATATTTTTTGGAGACAATAAATTTTAAAGTTTAATCCGTTTAGACTTACAAACAATGAACTTCTGACTAATATGGACGTTCCATATGGGCCCCTGAAGGTGGCCTTCATGGTCACCCTCATGGATGAACGATAAGAATTTCTCAGTCCGAAAAATAAATATTTGTTTGACAACACAAATTTTAAGGATTCATTCGTTTGGGCTTACAAACAATGAATTTCTGACATAAATACGAAGACACTTTTTTAAAATTCGAACTCTGACATTGTAGATGTTTCATAGGAGCCCCCGTAGGGGGCCCTTCTCGTTTACCCTGATGGATCAACGGTTAAAACTTCTCATTCCGAATGAGTTAAAACATACAAGCAATGAATTTCTGACATAAGTACGATGAAGCTATTTTAAATTATCCATGCCTCATGGATAAACAATTAAAATTTCTAAATTCCAGAGGTCAATATTTTTTTGAGACCACAAATGTTCAGTTTTTATGCGTTCAGAATTCCAAACATGAATTCCTGACATGAATTCGCCTCGAGTAATCTCATGGATTAACGATTAAGACTTCTATGTCCGAAAAACGAGTTTTTTGCGCCACAAATTTTAAAACTTAATGCGTTTAGACGTACAAACAATGAACTTTTGACAAAAATTCGATGACACTTTTTGGAAATTCGAACTCTAATACTATGAATGTTTAATACAGGCTTCTGCAGAGGCCTATCCTCACTCAAACGAGTGGATCAGCGATTAACAATCGAATGAATTTCTGACAAAAATACGATGAAACTTTTTGGAAATTCGAACTCTGACAATATGGACGTTCCATAGGAGCCTGTGCAGGGGGCCATCCTCGCTTAACTTCATGGACCAACGATTAAGATTTCTAAGTCCAAAGGACTAATATTTTTTTAACGCCACAAATTTAAAGGTTTAAAGAGCTTAGATTCACAAACAATAAATTCTGACATAAATCCGATGATACTTTTCGGAAATTTTATCTCTGAAAATATGTTCGTTCCATAGTGGCCCTTGCAGGTGACCCTGCACGGTCACCCTTATTGATCAACGATTAAGATTACTAATTGCGAAAGATGAATATTTTTCTGACACCACGAATTTTAAGGTTGCATGCGTTTAGACTTACAAACAAGGAAGTTCTGACAAAAATACGAAGACTTTTTTTGGAAATTCGATTTCTGGCATTGCAGATGTTCCATAGGGGCAACCAAAGGGGGCCCTCCTTGGTTACCCTCATGGATCAACGTTTAAAATGTCAGTAAAATAAGTCCGAAAGATGTATATTATTTGGAGACAAAATTTTTTTAAGGTTTCATCCGTTTAGACTTACAAACAATGAATGCCCCTACAAAACATCCATATTGGTACAGTTCGTATTTCGAAAAAGTTTCATGGGCTTTATGCGAGAAATTCGTCGTTTTTAAGTCTAAACGGACGAAACCTTACAGTTTGTGGTGTGAAAAAAGTATTCACCCTTCGGACTGAGATATTTTGATTGTTGATTCATCAGGGTAACCGAGGAGGGTCCTCTACGTGGGCCCCTATGAAACGTCTACAATTCCAGAGTTCGAATTTCAAAAAAGTGTTATCGTATTTATGTCAGAAGTTCATTGTTTGGAAGTCTCAACCCATAAAACCTCAAAATTTTTGGTGTCAAAAAATTACTCATTCTTCGGAAAAAGAAATTTTACTCGTGGATCTATGAGGTTGACTGTGCAGGGCCACCTGCAGGGGCTCCTATGGAACGTCCATATTGCGTCGATTTGTTTAAATTAAAATTTTGGCAATATGGACGTTTGATAGAGGCGCCAGCAGGTGGCCCTGCACGGTGAACCTCATTGATCAACTATTAAAATTTCGAATTTCTAAGCGTGAATATTTTTTTGAGACCCAAAATTTTAAGGTTTCACGAGTTTAGGCTTGAAAACAACAAACTGAATAAGTTCTTAAAAAGAAATTTGGAAAATAATGTTGTCCGAAATCGAATTAGCCCCCCCCCCCCCCACTTTACCTTGCCAATAACTACGTTATCATAGCGGTAAAAAGCTTGTTGGTAGTGGTGCGATGGAGTCATTTTGAAGTTCTTCAGGATTACGTATTTAGAAGTTATTTGTTCAAAAGTGGGGGGGGGTGTGTGTCATCAGCCCGACACCTTAACAATTACAATAACTCCTTCAATTATGTGGCTCAAAAATTTTATTTTGTGGTGCAATGAGGCGCATTTGGGGTGAAATCGAGTGTGTTTGTATAAATGTAAAAATATGTGGTGGGGCGCTACTGTAACGGACCTAAAATTTTTATCCCTCAAATTCTCGGTCGTTTTGTCAAACTGTTTTAACTTGAACTTTACGTTGTTAATCGCAATCTGCAGTCGTGCCGGCGCCAGTTTTAGTTTAATGTGGAAATTCGAATTACACGTTAAAATTCCCACTAGAATGTCACGTAGTAATCGCAAAAGTTTTTTTTTGCAACGGTAAAAAGTCTATCCGGGACCTATTTTAGACACGCAAACAAAACTTTAATTTTCTAACTGCGTTTATCCGGGACCCATCTGGGAGTTAACTATTGAAAAAAGAAACAAGTTTTACAGTGTGTATTTATCCGGATCTATGTGTGACCTATCTGAAACTTTGCAGTTAAAAAAATGAACAAGTCCTATAGTGTATGATTATCCAATTCTATCCGGGATCTATTCGCGACACGAAAAAAAGTTGATTTTTCTGGCTGGATCTATCCGGGAACTATCTGGGAGTTTACCATTGAAAAAAGAAACAAGTTTTACAGTGCATGTTTGTCTGCGTCTATCCCGGACGTATTCGGTACATGAAAACAAACATTTATTTTTCTGGCTGGGTCTATGCGGGACCTATCTGGGAGTTTCCCATTTAAAACAGAAACAAGTTTTACAGTGTATGTTCATCCGAAACTATCCGCGACCTATCTGAGACTTTGCAGTTACAAAAAGAAACAAGCCCTACAGTGTATGTTTGGCCGGGCCTGGAAAAAAAAGTTGAGTTTTCTATCTGGGTCTATTCGGGACCCATCTGAAAATTTACCGTTGAAAAAAGGAAAAACTCCGGACGCGAAAACAAATATTGATTTTTATAATTGGGTCTATCCAGAACCCATCTGGGAGTTAACCATTGAAAAAAGCAAAAAGTCATGCAGTGTATCATTATGCAATTCCATCGGGGACCTATTCGGAAAACGAAAGAAAGTTGATTTTTCTATCTGTTTCTATAGTGTATATTTATCCGGATCTATCCGAGACCTATCTGAAACTTTGCAGTTAAAAAAAGAAACAAGCCCTACAGTGTATGTTTAGCCGGTTTCATGCGGGACCTCTGCGGGACACGAAAAAAAAATTGATTTTTCTATCTTGGTCTATCCGGGACCTATCTGGGAGTTTACCATTTGAAACAGAAACAAATGTTACAGTGTATGTTTATCCAATTCTATCCTGGTTCTATTTGAGACACGAAAAAAATGTTGATTTTTCTGACTTTTCTTTTTCATTGAAAAAAGAAACAAGTTTTACTGTGTATGCTTATCCGGATCTATCCATAATCCATCTGAGAGTTTTCCGTTCAAAAAAGAAACAAGTCATACAGACACGAAAACAATCATTGATTTCTCTAACAATGTCTATCAGGGACCTATCTGGGAGTTTCCCATTGAAGAAAGAAACCAGTTTTACAGTATATGTTTATCCGGATCTATCCGTAACCTATCTGAGACTTTGAAGTTGAAAAAAAAGTAAGCCCTACAGTATATGCTTATGCGGGTCTATCCGGGACCTATACGTGATACGAAAACCAAAATTGATTTTTCTATCGGGGTCTATACGAGAACCATCTGAAAGTTTATGATTGGGAAAAGGAAAAATACATAGATTGTATGATCCGGAGCCACACGGGTCCTATTCGGAACTCGAAAACAAAAATTGATTTTTCTGTCTTGATGCATCCCTGACTTATAAGGGAGTTTGCAGTTGAAAAAAGAAACTAATCTTATATTGCGTGTTTGTCCAGATCTATCCGTGACCTACCTGAGACTACAGTGTATGTTTAGCAGGGTCTGTTCGCGACGTCTTTGGTACACGAAAAAAAGTTGAGTTTTCTATCTGGGTCTATACCGGACCTATCTGCGTGTTGGCCGTTTAAAAAAGAAACAAGTCATACAGTGTACATTTATCCGGGTCAATCTGGGACCTATTTAGGACACGAAAAAAAGTTGATTTTTCTATCTGGGTCTATCCACGACCTATCTAGGAGTTTACCGTTAAAAAGAGAAGCAATCCAACAGTTATTGTTTATCTGGCTCTATCCGGGACCTATTTAGGACACGAAAAAAATTTGATTTTTCTATCTGGGTCTATCGACGACGTATCTAGGAGTTCATCGTTAAAAAAAGAAGCAAATCCTACAGTGATGGTTTATCCCGGTCTATCCGGGACCTACGCGGGATACGAAAACCAAAATTGATTTTTCTATCGGGGCTTATGAGAGACCGATCTGGAAGTTTACTACTGATAAAAGGAAAAAATCATGGAGTGTATGACTATCCGGGCCTATCCGGGTCCTATTCGGGGCACCATACAAATTGATTTTTCTAACACCGTCTATCCGGGACCTATCTGGGATTTTACCGTTGAAAAAATGAAAAAGTCCTACATTGTGTGATTATCCGAAGCTATTCGCGACCTATTCTAGACATGAAAACAGAAAGTTATTTTTCTAACTGGGTCTACCCAAGACCTATCTGAGACTTTGCATTCGAAAGAAGAAGCAAGTCCTACAGTGTATGTTTTTCCGGGTCAATCCGGGACCTATACGTGATACGAGAACCAAAATTGATTTTTCTATCGGGGTCTATACGAGACCCATCTGAGAGTTTACCATTGGAAAAAGGAAAAATACATGAGTGTATGATCCGGGGCTTCCCGGACCTATGTGGGAGTTTGCAGTTGAAAAAAGAAGCATGTTCTACATTGTATCTTTATCCGGGTCTATTTGGGGCCTATACGGGAAACGAAAACCCGTATATTTTTCCAAGTCTATCGGGGACCTTTTTGTGACACGAAAAAAAATCGACTTTTCTATCTGGGTTTATCCGGGACCCATCTGAAAGTTTACCGTTGGAAAAAGGAAAATTTCATACAGTGTATGATTATCCGGGTCTATCCGGGTCCTATTCGGAACAAAAAATCAAAAATTTATTTTTCTGTCTGGGTCTAACTGGGACCCACTTGGAAGTTTACCACTGAAGAAAGGAAAAACTCATAGAGTTTATGATTATCCGGGTCATTCCGGGTCCTATTCTGGACACAAAAACAAAAATTTATTTTTCTAACTGTGTCTATCCGGGACCCATCTGGAAGTTTACCGTTGAATAAAGAAACAAGTCCTACCATGTATGTTTATGCGGGTCTATCCTGGACATATACGTGATACGAAAACCAAAATTTATGTTTCTATCGGAGGCTATACGAGAACCATCTGGAAGTTTACGATTGGAAAAAGGAAAAATAAATAGAGTGTATGATCCGGGGCCACACGGGTCCTATTCGGAACTCGAAAACAAAAATTGATTTTTCTGTCTGGATGCATTCCGGACCTATAAGGGAGTTTGCAGTTGCAAAAAGAAACAAAGCTTACAGTGCGTGTTTGTTCGGGTCTACCCGGGACCTATTCGGGACATGAAAACAAAAATTTATTTTTCTGGCTGGATCTAACTGGGACCTACCTCGGTCTTTATTATTGATAAAAGAAACAAGTTTTACACTGTATATGTATCCGGGTCTACAGGGGACCTATTCTAGACTCAAAATCAGAATTTGATTTTTTTAACTGGGTCTATCCGGGACCTATACGAGTCCTATTCGGGATGCTGAAAAAAAATTAATTTTTTTATCTGTTTCCACCGCGGACCTATCTGGTAGTTTGCAGTTGAAAAAAGATGCAAGTCCTACATTGTATGTTTAAGCGGGTCTATTTGGGACATATACGGGATACGAAAACCAACATTTATTTTTCTAACTGGGTCTATCCGGGACCCATTTGGAAGTTTACGCTGAAAAAAGAAAAAAGTTTTAAAGTGTATGTTTATCCTGATCTATCCGTGACCTATCTGGGAATTTGCAGTTGTAAAAAGGAACAAGTCCTACAGTGTATGTTTATCCGGGTCTATCCTTCTCATATTCGGGACACGAAAAAAATTTTTTATTATTTTTTCTGGGTTTATCCGGTACCTATCTGGACGTTTCCCGTTGAAAAAAGAAAAATTTTATACAACGTGTGATTATCCGGATCTATCCGTGTCGTATTGGGGACACGAGAAAAAAATTGATTTTCCTATCTGGCTCTATGCACGACCTATCTAGGAGTTTACCGTTGAAAAAGAAAAATATTCGACAGTGTATGTTTGTCCGGATCAATCCGGTAACTATCAGGGACATGAGAAGAACAATTTATTTTTCTATCTGGGTCTATCCTGGACCCATCTGGAAGTTTACCATTGAAAAAAGAAAAAATTCATACAGTGTATGATTATCCGGGTCTATCCGGGATATTCGGAGCACACAATCAAAAATTTATTTTTCTGTCTGGGTATATCCGGGACCCACTTGGAAGTTTACCATTGTAAAAAGGAAAAATTCATACAGTGTATGATTATCCGGGTCAATCCGGGTCCTATTCGGGACACAAAAAATTGCTTTTCTAACAGCTTCTATCCGGGTTCTATCTGGAAGTTTACCGTTGGAAAAAGGAAAAAGTCGTACATTGTGTGATTATCAATTGCTATCCGGGACCTATTGTGGACACGAAAACAAAAATTTATTTTTCTAACTGGGTCTATCCGTAACCCATCTCGAAGTTTACCATTGAAAAAAAGAAAAAATTAATACAGTGTATGATTATCCGGGTCTATCCGGGACCTATTCGGAACACACAATCAAAAATTTATTTTTTTGTGTGGGTCTATCCGGGACCCACTTGGAAGTTTACCATTGAAAAAAGGAAAAATTCATACAGTGTATTATTATCCGGGTCTATCCTTGTCCTGTCCGGGACACGAAATAAAAAATTGATTTTTCTATCTGGGTCTCTCCACGACCCATGTAGGAGTTTACCGTTGAAAAAAGAAGCAAGGACGACAGTGTATGTTTATCCGGCTCTTTCCCGGTCCTATCTGGAAGTTTACCGTTGAAAAAAGGAAAAAGTCATGCAGTCTATGATTATCCAATTCTATCCGGGACCTATTCTAGACACGAAAACAAAAATTTATTTTTCTAACTCGGTCTATCTGAAACCCATCTGGGAGTTTACCTACGAAAAAAGGAAAGTCATACAGTGTATGATTATGAAATTCCATCCGGGACCTATTCGGAAAACAAAAAAAAGTTGAATTTTCTATCCGGGTCTATCCCGGACGTATACGGGAGTTTGCAGTTAAAAAAAGAATGAAATACTACAGTGTATGTTTATCCGGGACTATCCGGGTCCTATTCGGGACAAAAAGAAAAATTGATTTTTCTATGTGGGTCTATCCACGACCTATCTAGGAGTTTATTTTTGAAAAAAGAAGCAAGTACAACCGAGTATGTTTATCCGGGTCTATCTGGGAACTATTCGAGACATGAAAACAACAATTTATTTTTCTATCCTGGTTTATCCGGGACCTATTCGTGACACGAAAAAAAAATTAACTTTTCAATCTGAGTCTATCCCGGACCTATACGGGAGTTTGCATAAAGAAAGAGGGAAATCCGACAGTGTATGTTTATCCCGGTCTATTCGGGACGTACGGGGGATACGAAAACCAAAATTGATTCTTCTATCGGGGTCTATGCGAGACCCATCTGGAAGTTTAACATTGATGAAAGGACAAAATTATTGGGTGTATGAATATCCGGGCCTATCCGGGTCCTATCCGGGTCCTATTCGGGGCACCATACAAATTGATTTTTCTAACACCGTATATCCGGGACCTATCTAGGAGTTTACCGTTGATAAAAGGAAAAACTCTTACATTGTGTGATTATCCAATGTTATCGGGGACCTAATCTGACATGAAAAGAAAAATTTATTTTTCTAACTGGGTCTATCCGAGACCTATCTGACACTTTGCCGTCGAAAGAAGAAGCAAGTCCTACCGTGTGTGTTTTTGTCCGGGTCTATCCGGGACCTATTCGGCACATGAAAGCAAAAGTTTATTTTTCTTGCTGGGTCTACCCGGACCTACGTGGGAGTGTATGTTTATCCGAATTTATCCGTGACCTATTCTGGAACTTTGCAGTTGAAAAAAGAAACAAATCCTACAGGGTATGTTTGTCCGGGTCTTTCCGGCACGTATTCGGTACATGAAAACAAACATTTATTTTTTTAGCTGGGTCGATCGGGGACTTATCTAGGAATTTCTTATTTAAGAAAGAAACAAGTTTTGCAATGTATATTTATCCGGGAATATCTGGGACCTATTCTGGACACGAAAACAAAAACTGATTTTTCTAACTGGGTCTATCCGGGACCCATCTGGCAGTTTGCCTTTATAAAAAGGAACAAGTCTTACAGTGTATATTTATCTGGGTCTATTCGGGACCTATTCGGAACAAAAAATCAAAAATTTATTTTTCTGTCTGGGTCTATCTGGGACCCATCTGGAATGTTACCATTGAAAAAACAAAACTGTCATTGAGCTTATGATTATCTGGGTCTATCCGGGTCCTATCCAGGACCTATCTGGATGTTTTTCGTTTAAAAAGGAAACCCGTTTTACAGTGTATGTATATCCGGTTCTATCCGTGAACTATCTGAGACTTTGCAGTTGAAAATAGAAACAAGACCTACTGTATATGTTAAACTGCGTCTATCTGGGACCTCTTCGGGTCATGAAATGTAAAATTGATTTTTGTATCTGGGTCTATCCAGGACCTATGTGGGAAGTTACTATTAAAAAAAGAAACAAGACTTACAGCGTATATTTATCCGGGTCTATTCAGGATCTATTCGGAACCAAAAAACAAAAATTGATTTTTCTGTCTAGGTCTACCCGGGACCCATCTGGAGGTTTACAATTGAAAAAAGAAAAAATTCATATAGTGTATGATTATCCGGGTCTATCTGGGACCTATTCGTGACACGAAAAAAAATTGACTTCTCTATCTGGATCTATCCCGGACCTATCTGAGTGTTGGCAGTTGAAAAAAGAAGCAAGTCCTACAGTGTATCTTTATCCGGGTCTATCCAGGACTTACACTAGATACGAAAACCAAAATTGATTTTTCTATCGGGGTATATCCGCGACCGATCTAGGAGTTTACCATTGAAAAAAGAAACAAATCCTACAGTGTATGTTTGTCCAGGTCCTTCCGGGACCTATTCGGGACATGAAAACAAAAATTATTTTTTCTAACTGGGTCTATCCGGGACCTCTTCGGGGCATTAAATCAAAAGTTGAATTTTCTATGTGAGTGTATCCGGGACCTGTGTGGGAGTTTACTTTAAAAAAAAAGAAGTTCCGCAGTGTTTGTTTATTCGGATCTATCCGGGACCTATTCTGGACACGAAATCAAAAATTGATTTTTCTATCAGGGTCTATACGTGACGCGTCTGGAAGTTTATTGTTGAAGAAAGGAAAAAGTCATACAGTGTCTGATTATCCTGGTTTATTCGGGACCTATTCGGGACACGAAAAAAAGTTGATTTTTCTATCAGGGTCAAACTGAGACCTATCTGGAAGTTTACCCTTGAAAAAAGAAACAAGTTTTACAGTGTATCTTTATCGCTAATTCAAAATGAATCAGGATAGTAATCTTGAAGTTACGTTGCAATGATGAAGGAGAATCCTCAGAACTATAGCGTTCCTTCAATAACGTCCCCTGTTAACTTTATAACTCTGTCTTAAGTGACAGGTAGCGGAGAGACCAAGAGAGTTGCTTCCTCGTAGATGTTTGGATTATAAGAGAGACCTTGGTCGATATCGGGATCAATATATAAGGTGCATTGGCCCCATCCCCACTTATTGGCCGATGGCGCACGCAATCGATCGCACGATCGAACGATTCGTCGAATCCTCCCTTAGCTTTACTCGGATGTTCACTTTTGATTCAGGGGCGTATCAATGTAAATGTTGGCCCGTATCTTTATTATTTTATTTGAATTATAAGAATAAGACGGACCATCTCAACGCCCCCCTCAACGGATACAGCTATTATCTTTTAAAAGATCTATGCGTTTCAGAAAAAAATGTATATAGCGAGGTTGTTAATTAACTCAATTATTTAAATTTATTCATATATATATATAATATAACTTTTTTAAAATTCAATTATAATCTTAATTAACTAACAAAAAAAAACTAATTTGGGGAGAATAGCACTTCGATATTTAAATCTTATATGTACAAATATCGATTGATGCCCTCCTTAAAAATTAAAAACTCTTATCGTGCAATTTTGGTAAATTGATAATCATCAACGCCCCCCTAAACGAATGGGTTCAAATTTATTGAGGACATTCGTTTACCATAATTCGTATTATTATATTAATGTTATATATTTTTATTTATTTTTTATTTTTTTATTTATTCCTACTTCTCAATATTTTCTAATAAAAATGCCGCACCTTGTGCCAAGCCTTCCTAAATTTAATAAATATCTGGGGGTCGTGACGGGAATTTTAACCAAGTTCCAAAACTCCATACTGTTTTGCCAGTGACGAAACTTCTTACTAGAATTGATCCAAAAGCGAAAAAGCGATAACAAAATTCACAGTAATTTTCCTCATACATTTCTGCCGTAAACCAACGCTCGAATCTAATCGGTATCCTGTTCGGTTTTATAGAAATTATATTTTTATATCGAGATATTAGTTTGTAGAAACGTTCTTTTTCTAATGCATTTGACAAAGTAGAATGAACAACTTTTTCTGTAATTTGTTCATCAGTTAATGCATATAAATCATGGGAATTATCATAAATTTTAATTGCATTGATTTCCTTTACGACATTTGGAAAATTTGCTTCGGGTTCTAAGTATTTGCCTAAACATTATATGTATCTTAATTTTTTAACATTTTCCGCATCCATTATTATGCGAATTCTTTTTATATCTTCTTCTAATAATTTAATTTTTATCGATTTATTTTTATCCTTTAATTCGATAATATTATCTTCTAAATCGATTTTACTCTTTAATCTTTTTAACAAGTCCACTCCAATGATACATTTTTTGTTAAGTTTAGGAACAATTAGAAAAACGTAAGAACCTTCCCAG
>JAAAKG020127351.1:0-14831 GCA_010014905.2 Druon quercuslanigerum
ATTATCAAACATAAATGAAACTTACCTCAGTAAGCAATTCTATGAATATTGCAGAATAAAATAATCTAACAAAAGTAACGACGAGTTGTCATTTATGCGTTATCAAACGTAAATTAAACTTACCTATGTAAAGCAAATCAAAGGAAGTTGCACAAAAATAGAAATAGCATTCATTTCTCGATCCCGCTCTCACAATGAATACACTGGCCCGACGTGTTCCGAGTTTAGCCGACTCGTCACGAAGAGTAAGACTCCGAGAAAACCACATGTGCTAAGCGATCGAATGCTATTTTTCCTTATTTGATGCTTATCCTATCGTTATTTCGCTTAGCGGCGTGTTAAGTGTGGCTAAGCTTGTGATTTTTTTTCTTAACCTCCAATTTTGATCGATTTCCTTCGTATGTGAATGACTTCATTTTATGCAAAAAGAAACTTATGTTATACATAAGAAAAAAATTGTATCGACAGTTACACTGCTTTAAGTAAAATAAATCTGCGCTTATTTTAACAGCGTCTACAGATTTTTGATTTGAAAAAATCATGATTTTAGAGTGTTTTACCCCTCGCATTTGAGGAGTAGCAAGATAGTCCTTGGTGATGTCGGGCCAGCTCGGGTTCGTGCTCGTGCATTTTCGGCTGGTCTTCACAGCATGTAGTAGAGCCGACTCACCGACACGCTGCGTTTGAATGTATTCCTCCCATACGGAAGAGTGGTGGGGCCCGAAAATTCCCACGTTCTGGAGACACTGCCTCCAGTCGTCCGGCACGTAGCAGAGTGTAACAACAATTTTTGTTGTTGTTTATAAACCTAATATATCATGATTGGATCAATAGAATTGCATGAAAATTGAAATGAGTATATCTCAAGTAATGTGGAATAAGGGAATATTATTAGAAAGGCCCAAAAATACTTTTCAAGGCCCGAAAATTCAAGTCAAATATGCACGTAAAAAATTTATCCGTAAAAAGCTCACGAACTTGTAGCTAGGGCTCGGATACGGGATAAAAAAATGAAACATTAAATCCTCATTTCTATGAAAAATATTTGGATAAATTTTTAACTTTTTTACGAACAGTTTGAATGTCCTACGCAGAGTTGCTTACAATTTTAGACTTAAATATTAAAAAGGACAAATTTTATTTGTGCATTTTCATTTATATTTATTTATAAATTCGCATAACTCTGAGGATTTGAACCCTCGAAACTCGACAGTTTCTACAAAAATGGATGGATAATAAAATTTCTAGCCACTCATCCGACGAATTCAAACCACACATAAGCGCGCAATACGCACCGAGCGTGTGGGTGAGAGTATGCGCAGGCCAGGTAAAGACGAACATACACTCAAGTTCCCAGATTTGTCGGGCAAGCTCGTTCATAATATTTTTGTAATTATTTACGGAAAAAAGCTATGTGTACGTTTGACTAAGCTAGTTTCAATATGTGCTCCAAACTCTCTTTAATTTTTTCCATATGAAAAATTTAAACCTCAAGAACTGTATAAATAAGGTATGATTTTTAACGTAATATTACTCTTAGTAAAACAATATTCTCCTTGCTACTTTCTTTGCTTGATGAGTAAATAGTTCGAAATGCAGAAGTGCTAGTTTTTCTTGAATATTCCCAATTTGAAGAGTATGAGGTTTGTTAATACTTTTTTCTAGTTTAAAAAAAGAAAAGTAAAACATTAACTCATTCTAATGAAAGTTCCATCATTTTTGATAATATTTTTTAGAAAACTGAAAAAAAGAAAGCCCAGTGGGCTCAAAATTTGGCGACGTCTTTACGACATCCTAACGACAACTTTACGACATCCTAACGACAACTTTACGACATCCTATACCCATGTCATTACGGTGTCTTTACGATATCATAAAGATATCGCCAGGTCATACGACATACAATATAGTAAAGACACCTTAAAGACATAGACATAGGGTGTCGTAAAGTTGTCGTAAAGCTGTCGTAACGATGTCCCAAAGACGTCGCCTAATTTTGTGCCCACTGGGAGCGCATCACATTAATATGTTGGAAAAGCTCATTGTAAGTTATATTAAATAAACTCTTTATTTTTCTATAGAAACCATCAAACCCAAAATATTTATCTAATTTAGAATAATTTTAAAATTATTGCACCCAAGAATACATGTTTTTTTCATTTTTCAATGAATTTCCCAGAAAAGTAACGATTCGTAAAATTACATTTTAGTTTGACCAACTAAATTACGTAAATATAAAAAATGTTTTTCGGTACTTCATATGCAAAAAGCTAGTTTTTCTTGCATTGTCTGCATTTGAAGAGTATTTCTGGAGTTTGGTAATATTTTCCCCTTATTTTACAATACAAAAATGCCACCTTAATTCATTGAATTAACGATTTTATCATCTAGGCAATAATTTCATATAAAACACTAAATTTGAAGAAAAACGGGAACGCGCGCTAAATTTTCTAGCAGCAAGAACAAGATATGAGTTAAGCTGAAAATTTTTTTTAGTTTAAGAAATTCAGCATCCAGTGTATAAAAATAAGAAAGTTGGTAAAGAAATACACGTCTTCTTATAAGAAAATATACGATTTTTCATATTTAAGTGAACTTTCCGGGAAAAAAACTTTCAGGCAACTTTTTTCACTGTATTTAAGTTCAGTGGACTCAAGTTTATAAGTATTATAGTTTTTTCTAAAAAAATTGCGTGAATTGAAAAAGTACCGTCGAGTTTATAGCTAAAAGCGCAAAAGGGACATATTTGGCTTGAATTTTTGGGCCTTGGGAAGTATTCTTGGGTCTTTCCAATAATTTTTTCTTATTCGAAATTACTGGAACTATACTCACTCCAATTTTCATGCAATTCGATTTATCCAATCGTGAGATATTAGATTTATAAGCAAAACAAAAACATTTTTCACTCTGTGCGTCGCCACGCCACGCATTATTGGTGTGAAAACAAACCTTATTGTGTACTTGTGTTTTTCTTGTAACTATTTAGCGCCTGGCTTCAATGAGCAGTAGATATAATATTTTTAGATTGAAAGTGCGAAGACCCCTGGTCACTTGATGCTACGCGTTGACATATAACGACGGGCCTTCCAAAAATTATTAGGCGCAACATGTAATATCCCATTATATTGCAGCCCGACCCTCATTAATTGTTGCAGGAGTAAAGTCCGGTTTTTAAAAGATAATTTTGCAACTGTTTCCACAATAGTCATGAAAGATAACTGTCATACCTATTGACAGGCGTAGGGTGACCATAATTGATTTTCGAAAAGTAGGACAAAAAACTTTGAAAAATGAGGACAAAGTAGGACAAAAATTTATTTAAAAAAGAGAACAAAGTGAGACATAAAAGTTTGAAAAAAGAAGACAAAGTAGGTAAAAATAGTTGGAAAACCGAAAAAATAGGGCACAGTCGAATATTAAGGATTGAAAAAAAGAGATTTTTCAAACTGATTTTTCAAAATAACTCTCTTATTCAATTTTATTAACCCTTAACATCGTTTATTTTTATTTTTAAACCCTGATACAGTCTTATCAATATCGCAAATGCGCATATATATATTTCGTATAGTGGGAATGTTTAAGAGTACTTTATCTTGTAAATTGACGAAGGAATCGTTAGATGGTATTGAATGATAACATTTTGTAAAAAAAATGTTCCAACAGTTTGTTGAAAAATAGAATATTATGAATTGCAAAATGCAGACAAACCCCCGGAATAAGTAAAAAATCCTGTAGAAGAACTCACACAAGCCCTAAAATGAGGACGTGTCGGTGGAAATCGGGACGGATGGACACCTAGTAGAAGAGCCGAATAGAGATAGTTTTGTAACCTTTTGACTGCCGGATCAAATATATTTTTTATGAAATTTCATTTACAGACTCATGTGCTTAGACAATCTTTGCCTGGAAAATGTTTTCAAGGATATTAGTAATCAAATCATTTTTAATTGACTTTTTTTCGCTTTTGTAATTACGTGATTACCAAAAAAATCCTATTCGTATTAAAAGTTTCGAATACAAGGAATATGTCCAGGTGCTCTTGCCCACTCGTTTCCAGTCAGGACAGTCTGACAGACAGGTATGAACAGGTAAAATAATATAGGTGACTGTATCAATCAGATAACCATTCGAAAATTATATGAAAATTAAGATAATTATATAAAAAACGCGATGGCATATTATTGCATGGAAAAAAATTGTCAAGAGATAGTTTTTCCAGAATTTAACGTTTAAAAATCTCAGCGAGCGAAGATGCGCGAGAGAGAGGGGGCAAAGCGTCTCACACGTGTATCAGACAAGGACGTAGCATGGAAGCTGCGCAGAGTGTGTCCGTTGAATGTGAGAGAGTGCGCATGATTTTCATATATTGGATTGTGAGAGACAGCGCTTGGTTATGGTCAAAATTATTTTTGGGCTACTACGCAGAGCACGTGCTAAATGTTATATTGTGAAATATTGGACGAATTTTCTTTAAAAGATGTTTAAAAAGTGTTATTTGTGTAATTTATCAAAATCAGTTTTGGAATTCAACGATGAAACATTCAAAACTTGCTCATTAAAGCTAAGTTTTCGTAAAGAAAAAAATTAATATATAATATAATATGAAGAGGAGTTCCAAAAATTTGTCACTAATCATGAAGTAAGCCCTTGTCTTATACACTTGTGGGACGCTTCGCCCCCTCTCTCTCGCGCATCTTCGCTCGTTCGAATTTTTAAACGTTAAATTCTGGCAAATCTATCTCTTGACAATTTTTTTCCAGGCAATGATATGCCATCACGTTTGTTATGTAATTATCCTAATTTTCATATAAATTTCGAATGGTTATCTGATTGATACACTCACCTATATTATTTTACCTGTTCATACCTGTCTGTCAGACTGTCCTGACTGGAAACGAGTGGGCAAGAGCACCTGGACATATTCCTTGTATTCGAAACTTTTAATACGAATTGGATTTTTTTGGTAATCACGTAATTACAAAAGCGAAAAAAAGTCAATTAAAAATGATTTGATTCCTAATAGGCTTGACAACATTTTCCAGGCAAAGATTGTTTAAGCACGTGGGTCTGCAGATGAAATTTCATAAAAAATATATTTGATCCGGCAGTCAAATAGTTACAAAACTATCTCTATTCGGCTCTTAGACTAGCCCTAGAGAGGCGACAAGGCATACGATCACCTGACTACTGCAACTGATAAACCAGTGTTCATCTGGATAGGGTGTAATACAGGAATCTATGTATGACCATATATATTTGCATTATAGGATCCTATGTCATTTCCTGTAGGTGAAACATATAGGTTCTTATATAGGATTCTATATTGGATCCTATGTAGGTTCTTATATAGGATTCTATATTGGATCCTATGCAGGTTCTTATATAGAAATTTTCAGTAGGGATTGTATTAAAAAGTACTGAAAAATGTAATTCTTCCATAGCGGTAACGTGAGAAATATTGAATACTTCTGGATCCCGTTTTTGTCCTCCCGTTTTGAATCTCAACTGCAGTTGAAGTCATCTCTTAAATTGAATCCCTTTCCGTACCTAGCGCGGACAATATTTTTCTGAATATCACAATGCAACCAAGAAATAGTATTTGTCATTTTACGCTGTCAGGAATAATTTCCACACAGAAGGTTCTGGTACCAAATATTTATTTTTATTTTTTATCATGATTTTATATTTTTGTAATTGATCATATTTGAACAAAGCAACACAGTGGGCACAAAATTTGGCGACGTCTTTGCGACATTGTTACGGCATGTTTGTGACAACGTTGCGACATCCTATGTCCATGTACTGAGAGACCTTCTATTTGAATAAATGATAAAAATTAATCAAAGTTTAGTATACTTGTATATCAAAAGACGAAAAAATGTTGAACTATACGAGTTATTCACACTAAATTACTGAAATTTGACATTCTTATAACAGTCTTAAAAAAGTTTCAGTAGAAAAATTAGTATTTCGAATACGAAATGTTATGAATCTGCATTTGAAAGATTAATCGTACTAAAAAGTGATATGGTGCTTACTAGAGATCCTCAAGGGAGAGTTCGCAAACGAACTCACACTCTTTTGATTAGCTGCGATTAAACCGGAAGCAGAGGTGTTGAAAAGCGCGTGATCTTCAAATCAAATTTTACAATAGGTTTACAATTTTGAAGAAAAAATTGAGAAAGAAGATAACAAGAAATATAAACATATAAAAAATGTATGAAATATACGATAATAGAATTGTATAGACAAAATATTTAATAATTAAGGCTGCTGAACTACCTTCGTGACTTAAAAATGCAGTCTTTTCATTCTACTAAACAGAAATTAGATTTAGATATTTTTTCCATTAGGATTAGAACGTAATAAAAAGACAGAATTTTTCCGTTATGCATGTGGTCAACTGACTTAAAACTAGTTTACAAATATTCAAAATTTGAACACATTCTCATATAATCCAATAATTAAACAAAAAATGTGAAGAAAAAAGTACAGTTATTGCATAGAGGTAAATAAACAATTATTTTAAATGTAATATTGTTTATTTAGACGAATGTATATGCAAAAGTACAATTAAATAATGCATATTACAAGTAAAATATTATTGAAAAGTGGTGTGTATAGCCACACTGTTACTGTCGTACCTTTCTTCCTTTTGCTTACCTTTAGCTCGTTTACAAATTCGTATTCGGAACTTAAGAAATCTACGCAAGATTTTCTCCTTCATATTATGGCAAACCAAAATATGATTAGCTAAAACTTTCACGAAGGAAGCCATTAAAAAGTCAAATACATTTAAGTTTTTCTCTCGATTTATAAGTGGAATACTGGATCTGTAAATCTGCTCTAATTTTAGAAAAAGTTTAAAAGTATTTTCTTTTACGAAAAACAGGGTATTTTCTTTGCAACGTCTGTAAGCTGTGTATGTAGAAAAAGGTAACTGAATATACTCTCTAGAACCAACGGACGCGATACAAGATTCACAAATTTTTGTCTTGCTTTGTGTTATACAACTGTGGATCAGATGTCCAGCTGCTTGATACAAGGCATTTTTTTCAACGTTTGTTGTGTACAAAACTTTCGGTTATCGTTAACAAACATGAAAGGCTCTTCACAATTCAAGTGAGGATTTTCTTTTAAAGAAGCAAAAGGTCCAATAGCTGAAATCGGTATATTATTTTTTATCTTCGATTGTACAGGAATGGCATCATTAATACGGCGCAGTATAATATTCGCAGATATTTCTGTAAGTACACCTTTTGATTTCTTGACACAAATTATTTTCGCTCCTTACATTTTCTCCTTTTTTTTGTTATACTTTTAACACTTACTTTTGCGGCTTATTATTATTTAGAAAATCGAGGAGATAAGTGCTTTCATCGAACTCATAGTTGCTAGTTTTCAAAGGCCTTATATATTGCGCGATTGATATTAGTCGAAGATCGTGCTTAAATTGAAGAACATTTGGTGTAACATTTTTTGATCTAATTATACTGAATAAGTTTTCAATACAATCTTGTGTAAATCTTGAAGCAAGGACGAATTGGAAATCTCGTTTTTCCAAAAGATGACTGCTCATTTCAATTGCAGATGTAGTAGAAATCACGAAGCCTTTTTGAAGATGTTTAAAAGTTCCTGTCTCGCCGACTTGCAAGCTACCTAAAAGGTTTACCATCTCTCTCAAAAAGGACATTGTTTCTTCGTACTTCTTTTCGTCGAACTTGCTAATTGCGCTTTGTAAATTGCGAGATATCATTAACCTAAACCACTTTGCAATATTGCGGAAAAACCAAGCAGTCGATATATATTCAGGTTTGGAATTTTCATCTGCAAGAAAATAAAGCGCTGCACCAACTTCAGTACTTAAGAACTTTTTTTCTCTGTTTACTTTCATTTTCAAAATTTTTTTATTTTTTTTAGTAAAATATCTTCAAATTTGAGGCCTGATGTTAGCGTGAAAGCTGAATCTTCTTGCATTTTCAGCATCTCAATCAAATTATCTCAATATGTTCTATCTCAAAAGCTCATCATAGCCTGCATTCCCGCAGCAAAATTTTATGCGGAGAGCTTTTTTAATTGTAGAGTTGGACCGCTTCCTTGTTTTGGAGTGCTCTCCATTTCTCCTTTTCAGAATAGGTTTTGAATTTGATCTTCTGTGAACAAAGTTTCAAAAATCTGTCTGTATACATCATGAGGGGTCAGCTCCAATTTTCTTTTCTTGTCATTGAGTTTCTGCCATCTTTTCTTGAAGCATCCAAAGGTCATCATCTGCTTTTCAAATAACTTTCGTAATTTCTCATCAGTACATTCTGCCAACAGACGATGTTGCTCGTCATCCAAAGCGTTCCCGGGAAGTTGGTCGCTCTCCAAAGCCACGCAGAATACTTTCCTATTAAAAAAGAAAATTTTAAATTTAGCGTTTACCACGAAAATTAAGAATTGTAAAATTGAAACCATTAAAAATTAAAGAAATGATTCATTTGCTCAATAAGAATTTTTTTTAACTGAGTCAGAAATATTGAACTCTTTGAAACATTTTTCAAATAAAAAAATTTTAATATTCAATGCCTGATTTTAAAATGTGCTAATTTTTAAGTCATAAATTTAAGAAATTGTTTTAAGTTTTCATTGTAAGTAGAGCTTGTAGCTTATATAAATGAATGACAATGCTAGTCAACTGTCTCTTTTACCTTATTTTCAGCTTCCATAAATTCATAATTGTTAAAAGGAATGTACGACGTGCTTAATCCTACGCCATGTCAGTCATTATTCGATGAAGCTTCACTTTTCAACGTGACCGAATCCTATAATAAAACAACATTCATGTTTAATATACATTTATTTTTTAAAAAAATTTTTAGTGGAAAGCGTACTTGAAAAATTGAAAGGAACGCTATTTATTTATAACTGTAAAAATATCATGCATATAAGTCGCAAGTAGATAAACTGCCTGATTCTGTATTATCCGGATCGCCATTCAATGATTGTTTTTCAACCAATGTAAAATTCTATAATTTGAAACTAAATTTTTAATGTATTTATTTTTAGAGCATTTTTATTTATTTTTTTCAGAACAATTTTGATAGAAAGCATACTTTGTACGTTAAAAACGAATATTTTTAGATGAAATAAGTGGAAAGTCGTAGTATAAGTTAGTTTCTTTCACCTTATTGCTATTAGCTTCTAAATTACAATCAACCGAGTATGTGCCATTTGCATTTCCAACGGTGCCTGAATAATTGATATTCCCAACAGTGCCTGGATACTACAAAAAATGTTTTCTATAATTTTGTGTCAAATAGTTATTGGCACTAACCAAACATATGCTTAGTATTTTTAAATAGCATTACAGCACGTTTTCATTGGGGCTTTTTGTACGTGATATCAAAAAATCTTTTCATATCGAGTTATCATGTAAAATCGAAGGAAAATAATTTCAATAAAAAGCGGGGGCAAATTTAGAAGTTGAAATCGATGGCGAAGACAAAATACATTGGAGCCTTGTGAGTCACAAGTGAGCCTCCTGCTCTCCTTTTCATGTTCATTAATATTAATCTTTACACAGAAAAACCCTACATGGGCTAAATTTGTTCAAATCAAAATTAAGATTGAAACTCTTCAATACGAATAGAATGTTTAAACTGCTCCAAGTCGAAGTTATCTTTTATTATTACCTGCGACTCCCCACATTTCATGAGAAAAATGTTCCTAAAAAATTGTGCACATTGAAATTGTTCTTAAAATTAATTTTTTATAATAAAAAGATACTTGCCTCACAAACACGAAACCCCGGACCTGGGACCCAAACTTCATCTCGACCATTACTTTCAATGATGTTTCTTACCCATCTTTGTCGAATTTCATTATTTTTTGGAATACACTTCAAAACAAAACCTTGGGAGGTAGAATTATAACAGTATAAAATGTCGCATCCAGACATTTTTATCTTATTTTTCAACAATATTTATCAGGGTGTTGACATCCAACCCAGGTAACTTTCCTAACCTAAATATCCATCTATCTTTCAATAGCCATATTGGACGCGGGTGCATTTCAAACTTTCGGCGCTTGCGCTGTGAGGACTTCTGGTTCGAGACTAATCGCAATGCGCAGTTACAAGTCCGTATGAGCATGGGTGAATTCGTTTCCGAACTCTCCCTAGAGGACCTCTAGTGCTTACTAGTTTGTCTACAAATAATTTCATTTATCAAGAAAATGAGTATCATACTCTGCTAAACTTATTTAAGAAATTGGCATTATGAATATGAACATGCCAGAAACCTGCGACCCATTATAGAAATTGAAACTCAAAATCTCGATTTTTCATATAGTGCTGATTCATTATATTTTCCGGAGTATGTCCGATCAATCTCGAATTTTGCCGAACGCGTTTGTGCCACTACACGAGTGCACGGGTACCGGCAGATGCCGCGCCAGCAGTACTTCACCTAATATTTTATATTCTTTTCATTCTTCACATTTAAGTTTTCGTTTATTCTGACGCAAAATTTTTATTTTCAATAACATTATGGCCGTTTAAAGCAAAGAAAAAAATTAATGCCACTTCCCGGTTTTATTCTCAATTTGCAAGAATTGTTCACGGCTATTAAAATAAAAGAATTCAAAGTCTTGTACTTAAAGTAGAATTCTTGAATTTCACAATTTCCAAACTTGAAACTAAAATTTTCTTCAAACAATTTTTGGTTCAACCGCTCAATATTTTAGATGTATAAAATGTAAGGTATTAGCTCTTTTCAATAGAAATTTTTTTATTCTAAAGGAAAGATTGTACAGTTTAAAGATGATGCAGTTCAAAGAATGTAAATCGACGTTATCATTTTCAATTCTCTTAATTGAACAATGAATCAAATTTTTTTTATATATTTCAAGTTTTATAATTTTAAGCTAGAAACATTATTTTTTTAAATAAGAAGTTAAATTATTTTTATTATAATTAGCGTTAAATCGATAATTGTTTAAATTTTTTGGTAATTTTTGAAATAATGTAAAACATTTTTCTTAAAATTATGTTTTAAAAATAAAAAAGAATACCAAATCTTCTAAGAAATATAAACCAAAAATGTTTATTATCTTAAAAGCTTTCAGAACCCATAAATAGTTCTTAAATTTTATTTCAAAATTGTCCAAAAAAGCTACATTTCATTTTAAAAGTTTTGAAATATTTTTAAAACTTCTAAATATGTTTTTAAATTATTCAAATTTCTAGTAAAATTTTTTTAACAATCTGCAAAATTAAGAAAATTGCCTTAAAATGTCTCACATCCTCTTTCACAATTTTGGAAATATTTTTAAATCTTTTCAAATATTCCGCTTAAATTAATTTTAAAAATGAAAATTTCTTTTCAATTTTACTAGAAGTCGTAAGAAAAATGTTTTATTCTTATAAAACCTTTCACAATTCTTGAAAAACTTCTAAAGTTTTTGTTGCAAACCTGAAAAAATATACACTTTTTATAATTATTTAAAATCATTTCAAAATTTACATTAATGCTGAAACTTTTCTAAATTGCTGAGCGTTAAATTCTTATTTAGACATCAAAAGGCAACAACTTCACTTTAAAATTAAAAATTTTCAAAATAAAAAAATTAAAATTGTAACGATAAAAGTTTTTAGTGCTTTGAAATTGTCATGGTTCAAGGCTATCTGTTTCCAAATGTCCAGTTTTTAATATTTGATTATAATGGCTCGTTTTATATGAACAGTCAAATATTGCTACCAATTAAATAATAGTTCTTTTTTCTTATTACATTTTTTTAAAAATTGGAATGGTTTCAAAATGTGATACCTTAGACTGAAATAGTATTTGAATAGTATTTGAAATTTAATCATTTAAACATTTACATTTGTTTAACTCCTAAGGTATAATACTATAAGTATAGTTCGATTAAACAAAATATTAAGTTCTAATTACAGTTGATCAACTAAAAATGTTTTTTACCTAATAATTCCTAATAGTTCCGAAAACAGAAATGATAGAAAGATTATTTTTCAATGTACAATAAGTCATCATGTGATATGAAATTTGTGACATTTTAAGTGATTGGATAGATTTTTCTCCTAAAACTGTGGAAAATTCTGGTTCAAAAATCAAATTTACTGTTATTTCGTGGGGTTTCCTGGTCACCAAAAATTCCTGGTAATTTTTCGGTTTCCCAGATCAATAGAAACCCTGACTAACTTTTATACGTCATCTTCAATATTTAGTACAAATTATTCAGTTCAGTATTAATTTTTGAGTATTTTATTTTAAATCCATTGATTTAAAATTAATAAATATTAATTATAAAAATACTGAGTAATAACGGATTTTTATTTTCAATTCAAAATCTTTATTTGAAGTTGGCGGGCATGTTAATTTATATTTTCTCAGCAGTAGTCGCATGGCCCCTCCTCAGTAAGGTCATATTTTTCTCATAACCGCTATTATATTTTACATTTGGTATATAAGCGATTTCAAGCTATACTCAGCTATGTATTTCTGAGTTGCGAGTGAGCATTTATATCTTTAAGTTAAAATAGGCGTCAGGTTTATATCAGAATGTATTGCGAAGTGTTTTATGGACGAGGCAAAACATGCAGAAAAAAAATAATTACTAAATTGTTCTGTGATCATGGTTCAGTGAAAAACACCCACATTTTCATAAAGATAAAGAATATTTATTTCAAAACAAAAAATTGGGAAACAATAATACGAATGATCACTCTTGATGCAGGCAAGAGTAGATAAGACTTGAAATTTACACTGCGAAAATTTATCTGTTCACGACGGAATCTGAATTGTATCTGACTAGCATTTTACGACAATTTTATAGAGTCACGTAGTCGAAGTACAATTTTTGAAGAAGGGATGCTAGGTCAGGGGGGGTGCTTATAGTCTATTAGCTGAGGAAAGTGGAGGTAGGAGACTTTGGACACACCCAATTTCTGACGTAGAAAGTTGGAAAGTTACAACACCTGCAAGCCAGATTTTGGAAAATATCGTAAAGGCGATGCGGCGGTACAAAAATGGTAGGGTCGGAAATTAGAAATTTTAGGCGGCTCGGTAAATAGGCTTAAGCTATGAATGCAATCTGGCAAAAATAGGAAATTAACAAAGAGTGAAAAACGAGAATAATTTTGGAATTTATATGCTTATATTGCTGGCACGTGCGATGGACAAAGAAAGAGACAAATCATTTTCTAAAGTTACTAGCCTCTGCCTTCACGGCTTATCCCTAATCCTTATCTACTATTCACAATATGTACAATTTTCTTACATCCATTTCCTCCCCTATATACAATCTTCCCTTCTCCATTCCTCTTCCTCCTGCCTTCTCTTCTTCTCCATCTTACCCAACACCTCCTTCACCCATGCAACTGACCTTTTTCCCCCCTTTCATGCAACAATACCTACATGCTTATCCCACCCCTTTCTCCCTCTTCAAACTCCTTCAACTAGTGCTCCACTTTTTCATCCCCCATTCCGAAAAATTCACACATTCTCTTCTCTCCAGAAAGCCAGAACTTATTATAACTCTTCATGCATTCGTATCTTATTCTCGCTATAAGTTCCTGACTTCCTTTCTCTCCTTTCTCACACAAATAATGCGCTCTCTTCCTTCGCATAATCCACACATAGTTCCCGTTAAACCTTGACTCTCTTATTTTCTCCTCCCCTGCTTCCTTTTTTCTCTCCATGCTGTTTCTCTTAACCAAATTACGTACCCTTCTTCCTTCCTCATGCATCCTTCTCACTTCATCCATCTGCAATCCATTCGTTCTAAAACACCTTTCCCTTTCCGGCTCTATCCTCCCACCCCTACGTCTGTTCTCCTTCTCCCACCAACACTCCCTAACCAGTTTACCTCCACCATCTACTAAAAATTTCTCCTCATGTTTATACGCTCATCTCCCCGTTATAATCCCTAAACTCGTTCTTAATGCCTCCCTCCTGACAATAGAGTTCGGCGTATTCCTTTCTAACCCCAATGTCCACTTTACATACCTCTCCTGAATCCCATTTCCCTCCTCACTTACATTCCCCCCACACCTGCACTCCGTAAAATAAGACACTTATCACAAGCGATCTAACCATTTCATTTCCCTTACAAAATCATCTGCAAACAACCTCTTTCCCAGCCCTCACACCTGCCTCATCACCACATTTGCCCTTCTAACTCTCTCTCTTTTATATGACCATCCACTTCCCTATTCCTCCGATACTGGAAGCCCAGGTGCACAAACTCTTTCACCTCCTATACCGCTTTTCCCTTCCAATTCCACTCCCCTCCCTTATCGCGCCCACCTCCATTCCTGAACACTATAACCCTAGACTTATCCGCATTTAACTCTAACCTATTTTTGTATAAGTATCTTCTCAGCCTTTTCGTTATCTCCTTTAAAGCCTCTTCGGTCTTTGTTAGCAGCACTGTGTTATCTGCCTATGCGAGTGACTATATACTTACTCCTCCTACCCTACCTCTGCCTACCACTCCACCCGCTAGCTTACTTCCCATATATGCGATTCAAATTGCAAACAGCGTTGGGCTAAGCGGGCACTCTTGCCTCAACCCCCAATCCATCCAAAAAACCTCGAAGATTCCCTTTCCTCCTCTCACTCTATCTATTGTCACCTCATATACCCCCCCTCACACTCTTGATCATGTCTCGCTCCACTCCCCTCTCTTCCGTTGCATCCCACAACCTCCCCCTATCCACCAAAGGGAACGCGTATACTTTTGGCACCCTTTTTTTGGCTACACGGAAAAAAATATGGGACCAAATAGTTGTCTAGTTTCAGAACTTATTATTACCAAAAATTGTAGTAGCT
>JAAAKG020127373.1:0-14830 GCA_010014905.2 Druon quercuslanigerum
AAAATCATTTGCTTCAGTTGCATTTTTTATTATCTTTTTTTTGCCTTTCTTTTTAATCAAGAAAGCGTCGCAGCCAGAAAATTTAAGCTTTATTTTTAGGCGAAACATTTTTTAATCCAAGAATGAGGTCTTTTAAAGCACAAGTATGTAGTAAAATTATTACTGCTGACAGATGATAATCAAGTTTTGTTCGAAACAAGTGAATAACGAATTCAGAAAGTTAATGCAGGAGGTAAAAGAGTTTGTGTACTTGGGCTTCCTGCATGATTTTGTAAAGAGAATGAAATTGTTAGATTCGTTAGTGATGAGAGGGAATCAGGAAGATCGAGTTTAGAGATTATAACCGGGAGCTGAGCATTTGAATATGAGGTGATATTTTTAGAAGAGGGGGGAAGTAAGTTGGTAAGGGCGTGTTGGTGGGCTAAGCAGAACAGACGTAGGGGTGAGAGGACGGACCAAACAGCATGGAGAGAGAAGGAAGCAGGGGAGGAGCGAATAAGAGAGTAAGGTTTAACGGGAACTGTGTGTGGATTATGCCAATGGAGAGAGCCCAATATTTGTGTGAGAAAGGAGAGCAAGGAAGTCAGGAACTTATAGCGAAAATAAGATGCGGTTGCATTGGAGGGTTATAATAGGTTCTGGCTTTCTGGACGGAAGAGCATGTGTGCATTTTGCGAAGGTGGGGGGGGGGGGGCGGAAAAGCGGAGCACTGGTTTCAGGAGTGTGAAGAGGTGAAAGGAGTGCGTCAAGCATGGAGGTATTGCTGCATGAAAGGGGGGGACAAAAGGGCAGTTGCCTGGGTGAAGAGGGTGTAGAGTAAGATGAAGAAGAAGAGAAGGAAGGAGGAAGAGAAATGGAAAAGGAAAGATTGTATACAGGAGACAGGCGTGCCAGGCGAGGTGAAGCGTGGAAGGCAAGGTTATAAAAAAAAACTTTTCCAGGAATGTTAAGAAAAAAAAATTTCAAAATTCCTGGGGACCTTCAGAATATGTTCGTATTATCTTTAAATCTTTTTTAATGTTGTCTTAAAATTAATTTTTTTAAATGAATTAAATCATTGTTTTTTAAACTCTTAAAAAATTTATATTTCATATGAAATCTTTCGAAATATCAGTAAAAAACAAACTGAAAAGAGACACTAAAAGTCGCATTCGCACAGAATGCGAAATGTCAAGTTTTCGACAACAATGTATGCGAAATCTTGTGCTACACAACTTTTAAGAAAAAGGATATCTTGCTTCGATTTTTAAAGTATATGTGTGAAGGAAACAATTCAAAAAAAATTAAAATGCAGGTTTTTAAAGATTATGAACAAATTTAGAAACGTGTTGAGAATTTTAAAAAGGATGCAAGAGAATGAAAGAATATTCTTTAAATTCATATGGAAATTTGAAACCCCAAACGAGTAGAGTAGAACCGGGACCAAATATTCTGAACAAGATGCTTGTATCTGCTTCGGAGATACTCCTTTACTGATGTTGCGTCCTGAATGCGGCTTTGAGGCACGCCCAGGTATGCATAGGTCTTTCCAGTGTCAATATGTCTAATAACACTTATATCTACAAGCTCAGGGTCCTCGGGAACGCCAATCTCTCCTTTCTGCAGATGAATTTGTGCACATTTGTCCAATCCAAAGTCCATACTAATCTCTCATGTGTACTGCTTGACGATATTTAAAGCATTTTGAAGTTTGCTTTTACCAGAAGCATAGATCTTTAGGCCATCCATATAGAATACATGAGTGACCTCATGCCCGCGATGATCAGTATCGCCACAGAAGGTATCCAGAAGAATTTCGTAGTCTCCCCAAAAGACGCCCCTCTGGAAGGTGACGTTGTTCATTGTCATTCGATATTTTCCAGCTGAAATATTAAATCTAGTTTTCCAAAGAGGCATCAATCTCTCTATCCATTTCACTATATTTGGATGAACCTTCAAGCTTTCCAATAAACAGGCGATAAGTCTACGAGAGGTTGAATCGAAAGCTTTCCTGTAGTTAATCCATGCTATTGACAGAACGCGTTGATAGGCTGCTGCGTTTTTGCAGACGCGTTTGTCAATTAGCATTGTCTCTCGCCATGCTGCTACATGCACATAAACAAAAGCATGCATTTTAAGTCTTCTGTTCCGCGACTCTACATCTCACGCCGTCAAGGTGGTCTTTAATGTCTTCACAACAGGATTATTTTGGGTACAGCACATAGAGTCGCAAATGGAAGATACCCACTTCTTAAAATAGTCAGGAAGCATGAATAAGTGGCAAAGGAGCGTTTCTGTACAAAGCAGGGGAGGAGGCTGCTAAACCCTCGGACTTAAATTCAGTATCAGGGGTGAGCAGAATGCTTACTCCTAAAAGCCCGGATTCAGAAAGCACAGGAGAAAAACTTTCGGGATCAGCTCCTCGACAAGCGGATGCACGGCATCTTCCACAGAAATGTGGAGGACCAGTCAATGTCATGTGAGCTAACTTTTGCTTTCCTTAAATCACCCGGATTGAAGTCAGACACGGAGGGTTTCATTTTGGCATGTCAAGATGGTGTCATTTCCACCTTAACATATCGTCGCCACATTTTGAGCCAAGACATTCCCGATGATAGCTGCAGGGCGTGCCGTACAGACCCCGATCATCTATGACAACATACTATCTAGTTGTCCTACTCATGCGGGAAGGACATACATCCAAAGGCACAATGCGGCATTAAGAGTGCTTTATTACCATCTCTTGTCACTCTTACGGCATCAACCTTAATATCGTTCCGCTAAACACTCCTAGGGAAATACAGTCATTTGTCGAGAATGAGAAGTGCCGCATATACTGGAACTTTATATTCTCGACAATTGTTCGAGGTCAGGCTTAGTTCTCATGGACTTCAAGAAGCGAATCACGGTCGTTATCGAATTTTCAGCACCAGCTAACAAAAACATCATAGCCAATGAGAAAGAAAGGAAAGAGAGGTATAGAGACCTTGTAAGGGAGTTGCGACTATTGTACCCGGATCGTCGTATTCATTCCGTCATAGTGATAAATAATTTTTACTGGTTTATTAATTACTTCATTTTTTTTATTATAAAATTACAAAATGTTCAAGCAGGAAAGAGTTATTTATGCGAACAACAAATTACGGGAGATAGGTCGAGTCTTAGAAAAGAAGGACTTATGATCATGTCGGTGAAATTTTCAGAAAAGATTGCATTTCACGGTGGGCGTCCTTGAGGTCTTTGGCTGAATGATGTCCCGTACTGGACCTTTTTTTGTGACAAATGGTTTTGGGGGATGTCTGCCGTACACTTGGGCGAGAACTTTCTGCTTGCGAGGGGATTTTCTTGTTGACGGGTAAGCCCTCAACTTCATGGTCGAGCGTCGTAAGGTGACGGAGGGCCAGTTTTTGGACTATGTCTTTCGATGGAATCTTCGTCAAGTTGAGTAAAGTTAATCCCGGGCTCATTTACCCGCCTCTTGTATCCCCTTGCATTCGTGGGCAGAAGTCTGGAGTTTTCCCTCAGGGTTGTCATAGAAGGGGGTTTTGGTATTTCTGAGAGGAAATACGCAAGCTTGGGTCGTAATAGCTCGATGGGTTTAGCCGGAGAAAGTTCGATTGGGGAGACCTGCAGCTCCAGTAGGTCCTCTTCCCCTGCGGGGTGAATATCTGCAGTTCCCGCAGATGGGCTCTGCAATTCAGAAGGTGAATGAGAAGTCTTTTCGGTGGAGAGTTCTGAGGCCGAAGGATAACCTTGTAGGTCCAGTAGGACCTGATCAAGACTACGTGAAAAGTTGGGATCCTCAAGAACCTCTTCCTGAAGGACTGCTTGATCGGGGGTTCCGTGTACGTTCTCCAATGTAGGTAGGTCGGCTGTGAGCCTCTTGGTTCCGTTTCGGCAATCTCTGCGGTTCCACATCATTCTTTTTGGGGGTAAGGCAACGTGGGTCACCGGGTTTGTCTGCTGGTCAGCAAGGGCCCGCCGATATCTTTCCGTCCAGCGTATGTGCTGGCTTGGTCGATTCACTCGAAACTGGTCCGTCTAGGGGGAAAATACATTTCTGGTGGTGGTCACGTGGTCCAATCATGATGGCTGGAATAAGAGGCCAGAATCCGGATCTTGTGGGTGGACTTTAGAGAGATGGGGGCAACCAGGATCCTAGATCCTCTTATTAAAGGACCCAGAGGTAGACGAAAAAAATTTGCGATCCTCTTGATAGACAACCGAGAGAGTAATAAATGAAAATGGGATCCCATCTCCTCTTTACAGAGGACCGAGAAATGAGAAGAAGAGAGAAGTAGTAAAAGACATAAGAGAAAGTAAAAGAGGTAGTAGAGACAGTAGGAAGAAGTTCGAAATGAAAAAATTATAAAGAAAGAGGAAAGTCCCCAGATCCTCTAAACAGAGGACCGAGACGTAAGAGGGAAATCACCGATCCTCCTGACAGAGGACCGAGAAGGGAGAAGAAGAAGGAAGTAATAAAAGACATAATATAGAAGTAAATTACGTAGTACAAAAAGTAGGAAGCACTAAGAAACAGAAAGCTTCTAACGAAAGAAGAGATTCCCAGCGCCTCTAAACAGAGGACCGAGAAATGAAAAGAAGAGGAAAGTAATGAAGAACATAGGATAGAAGCCAATAGAGCAAATAGCAAGCGACTAAATCAAAAGTAAATTCCCAGATCCTCTAAGCAGGGGGCCGAGAGAAATAAAAAAAAAACGAAAGAATTGTAGACCCTTAAAAAAAACGTTTTCTTTCGACATCTTAAAAGAATCTATATTTCGTTAAAAATTTGTTGGCATCTCAGCAAAGAAAAATACTTTTTTAAATTCACAGGCTTTGAAAGAATTTTTCGTTTCTTAAAATTAATTTTGAGAGAAAATTTGAAAAGACATTAAAGCATTACTAAATATTTCTATAAATTCCAGTAAAAAAAACGGAATATTTTTAGGTAATCTTTTTAATTTTTTAAGATTTTTTAAAATTTTAAGAAAAGTTCGCGTCATTTTAAAAGACATTTAGAAATTGCAGGAGATTTGGAGCGATTAAAAATATTTCCATAAATTTATCAAGTATTTAAAAAAACGAATTTTCAATAATAGTTAAATTTGTAACCAAATAGACGAATTTGTAACTAAAAAAGATTATTTTTGAAGAAAATGTAAAATAGTTGAATTTTCAGCAATAAAAATACTAATTTTTAATAGCATTTGTTTAATACAAACTAGGGCTGACGCAAAATTAGCACTTACAAAAACAGCGCAACCTGCACCTGACATGCGTTGGTTATACACATGAAATTTCCTCGGTACCCCATAATTACTAACTTGAGATTCTCTGGATTGGAAAAATGTTATATTATTACTTTTGTTTTCTTTTGGGTACAATAGTAATTCGTAATATAGAGATTTTTCCACTATTTAATACATTTGATGGTATGAATGAAGCAAATTGTCTGAAATACAAAAATCATTCGCGCACTCGTTTTAATTTATTTCCCTTTTGTGTTTTCATATTTATTCACTTTACAATAATATGATATCAATAAAAGTTGCGTATGTCCGTGTGGAAAAATTGAGGGGGCCCTCGTCGGGGTCCTCATAGAAACGACATGCTAATCCATAGGGGCCCTACGTGGGATTCGCTCATGGATTCCTTATGGTTGCCATCATTAAGCCCTCTTGGTTTTTTTTCGCCAGTGCTTGTTCTGGCATATGGTATCTCTGGGATGATAACGCTATTTTGTACTAGGCTGTTATTGTGGGGCCAGCACTGCATATCGCTACTGGAACAGTACTGCCTCAATAGGAAATTCACAATAATCGCAGTACTGCGTCAGTGCTGACTAGTACCTTACTGCTATACTTTAACGATAAGAGAAAAAAGGTATTTAAAAAACAAATATTAATTGATTGCGTGTATTTTGACTTCAGGTATTAATCGATGAAAACGTCATCCTCATAAGCTGCAGTTCAGAAAAGTTAAAGTACCAAACTTTAAGCTATCTTTTTCTAATTATTTATTATTATACGACGATGTGTAAATGTTAAATACACGAAGTTTTAACTGGAATATCAATAAAATAATTTTTAAATAAATAATTTAAATCGATTACAATTGTTCTTCGCGTAATATTTCATTTTTCCCGGTTTAAACTACTTTATAACTTTCTACAATGACAGGAAATGTAAATTGTTATGAACATTTACAATTTTTAATGGCAGAACTCAGAAATTTTATCGTGAATATGTACAATTTCTTAATGATAACATTTTTTTAACTTTTGTGTAAGGTTTGGTTTTTAGGTGTTTTATACTATTTCACAACGTTTAAGGTTGGGACAGTTTTCGGGACAGTTGTATTCATAATTTTTAGAAATTTTAGAACGCATTAAACATACTTTTAAACATATTTTTATGCCCATTTTTTATGATATAAAATATTCACCCCTCCGAATTAGAAATTTTAATCGTTGATCCGTGAGGGCAACCCAGCTGGGCCTCCTGCGGGGGGCCCTATGGAACTTCCGTTTTGTCAGAACTCGAATTTAAAAAAATTGTCATTACATTTTTTCTGAAATTCACTGCTTGTAAGTCTGAACTCATTAAACCTTAACATTTGGGGTGTCAATAAAACATTCACCCTTTGGACTTAGAAACGTGGGCCCCGCCGAGGGCATTCACCCTAAAAGGGCTTAGCGAGGCTTTTGCCACACGGGTATAAACCTTAAAAATAGATTTTACTTCAAAAATTTGTAATATAAAAAAAAATTGTAATTTAAAAAAAAACAAAGTCAATTTTCTAAAAGCGTCACTATAAGTCACTTTTTGTAATAAGCAGTCAATGCAAGTCACTTTTTTAAAAGAGAAGGTCATTTTATAGTTTCTAAACCTTTTAGCCTGCAGCTCATTTTCATAATTACTAATAATTACATTCTTCTTTTTATCTAGTTTTTTATCATGGGGGTTGAAGATAGTGGAACGGATTCGGGAACATGAATCAGACAAGCAGCTCCACGCACTTTCGGTGGTAGCCTGACATATTAGACCTCTCCCCTAACCCACCTTTCCTGGTGCCATCTCAAGCATTGGTCGTTCCGGCCGCCATTTTATTGCCTGGCAAAATTGTTGTGTTACCGCCTGCGCGGCACTATAGTACGAATTTTGATATTCAATTGTTTCAGTTGATCGTGTCATGGACAATTTTTTCATGACTTGTGTTCTGTCTTGGCCATTATCTAGTAAAATTTTGAACTGAATAATTAATAGAAGTTACATGCAGGTATGTAAAGTAAAAATAAATATGTAATTATACTAGTACTATTTCAATTTACGAATAGACTTCACTTCCTAATACCCAGAAGTGAAATATATTTTCGTCAATTTTAAAAATAACTTCAGAACTATTTGGATAGTTCTTATGGGTTAAAAGTTAATCCGGTCGCGATTTACACTTAGGTATGCACTAATAGATCCCCGAGATTACACTTTTTCAATAGGTCAAAAAAATATTAAAATGTGGCAAAATTTACAGTTATTCTCCTGTGTCTATAGAATAGATTGCGAGATACTATTTTGCTAATGGCAATTTTATATTTTTAAACAATTGATTATTTAAACACATGTTACGAAATAGAAAAAAGACCCTGTGCAATAAAATACCCACCATGCCTACGAAGTGAATAAAGACTTATCCAGACCAAGCCGTGTCATAATAATGCTTATAAATGTTGCGAACCCTAGATCTACCGTTAATAACATAATTTATTGTCGTTTAATCTCTTTCTGAATTGTGTATAACCATGTATATTAATAATAACCCGCAGTAACCAAAATTGATAACATTTTTTTATTGATCCTTGACACGTGGCTGAACGTTTCACTCTTGTGATATTGTCTCGTACGGCGAGTCATTATTTATTCACGGCTTTATAAACAATGTTATTGACGATTACCTTTTTTATATCGTTCATTTGACCGTAAACAATATGATTATCTCAGGTAGAATTTTCGATACCTGATACTCATTGTTCAAAACTATTTTTATTAACAAAAACCCTCAATTACTAATAACTCTCTCTCTAATAATTACTAATAAAATTGCTAATAACTTGAAAATTGTGGCATGTAAGGGGATGTACATTTATAAAAAATACATTGTTTGTATGGCCGTGAATAAATAATAACTAATCGCACGAGTTACTGACGGTTATTATTTATATGAATGGTTGCAAACGACACTGGATGGTCTGGGTGATTTTTATTAATAAATGAAGAGTCTAAACGATTTTCTCATCAAAATAGCAACTTTTTAATAATAATTTACAGAGATAAGTTTTTAATAGATCGGTAGATTTCTTTTTACACTGTACAGATATGGCAATTTTGTTACAAAATAACTTTTTTTATAACACTGTACATTGCTGCAAACGGTTCGATTACCTACTTATTTACGTGTATTAAGTTATATTTTTGTACTTAAAATAAAAATACTTGGACATTTCGATTTTTTAGAAATAAATCGGGTAAGAAGGTTCGGGCATGTTAAAAGAATGAAGGATGGACGACTAACGAAACAAGTGTATCAAGGTAAAGTAAATAGCAGCGTGCCCAGAGGCAGACCACGGAAGGAGTGGTTAGAAGGTGTGAATGAGACCCTAGTTAGAAGGGATATAAGAAGCCATAGAAACACGAGAGCCTGCATGAAAAAATGCATGGTCGTTAAATAAGCTAGAGAAGTATGCCAGAACAGAGAAGTTTGGCGGGAAATAGTTAACAAGAAGAGTGTCAGTAGAGGGAATGTCACCTGAAACAAAGATCTTGGATACTAATGGACCCAAGTAGGGAACCTCACATGACGACTTTGTGAGGATCTTCACGTGGGGTGATTGCAAGATAGATTGATCAGCAACCTGGGTCAGAGAAGTGTTGCGGAGTGAACGTATTATTTAAATAAATAACGCGAGAATTCCAGATCAATCTAAAAATTTTATAACCCCTTTTTCACACTACTGCTCTCCCACCGAGTGAGTCACGCCTACCCCGAAAGGGAAACGGCTTAATGGTGTAATAAAAAAATAGAAAAAGGCTATACGGTAAAAGATTGGAAGTCAGATTTAGCGACCATGAAGCTTCCTGCTCTGTATGCGTTGGTTCCAGAATTACAGTTACTCTTAAAATATCTCCCAAATTCCACTAAATCTACAGCGCTCGTGATTAAAAAAACGGAGTGTTAATATGGATCTCCTGAATAATGACGTGGCTCCCTATTTTAGGTCTTTCCAAAATAAAGCCTTGTTTTTTTGTCTTTCGTATGACGAAATGGCGAATGCGGCTGGGATAAGGGAACTCCAGACCTCTATGAGATATTGGTTCAAAGAGAAGCATGGTATCGTTTTTCAATAATTAAAAACATTTTTCATTGGCAGGGCTGCAAGTAACATCATTCTGGAGAAGTAAAATGAAGATATGGACCACGCTAATTTATTTACATTGCATCTTCTAGTGTCAGGGAGCGACGGCCCAATTGTGAATAAAGGAGTTTTTAGGCAGATGAACAGCCAACTAATTCAAATGAGGAAGAAATGAATAATTGATCTTGGTACTTGCAACATGTCCGTTTGTCACAATGCGTTCCTTCGTGAAATGGATAGGCTATGAAAAAAAAACATTTTTTTGCCTTACTGTTCCTCTACTACATTTCATTCAGCACGCATCTTCGCGTTGGCTTATAATTCAAGGAACTGCAGAAAGAAGTCTCAATCTTTAGGAAGCTAAGTTTGAATGTTTTCTTAAATTTCTTTCAAACAAGCAGGGACAGAACTTGTATGAGAAGGAGTACTATCTGCGGATTATATAGCTGTTGAAGAAGCCAACGATAAAGGCTGACATGATGTTCGTTGTTTCAAGCTCCAAGGTACGGACGAATGTCACAAAGATTTTTTAAAAAGAGGAGCTGCTGATTGACATGCTGCATTAATAGGGTAGCTGCTGGATCAGAAAATGACCGTGAATATGTTTTTCGACCGGGAATTTTACAAATTTTTAGGAAGATGATCCTTTCAACTTTGATGTTAAGCGGTTTTTAAATGATTAGTTTAATTTTTATCTTTTTCAATTATGATATCATTTAGTTTAGAATGCGTAATTGGAAAATCTTTTACTTAAAAAATTTTCCTTTTTATATTTTTTATTTTTTAACGTACATTTCAGTTTAAAGAATTTTAAAATGCAGTTATGAAGATTAAAACAATGAAAAATTTAGAATCGTTTAAAATAAAAAATTTTTCATAAAGACATTTTTGGTTGTGATAAACTGTAAATATAAATAATTTAATGATTATTAAAATTGAATTGTGCTTTAAGATTTAATAAATAAATAATTGATTGTACAAGATGATTCGGTATCAGTTCACAATTTTAGAATGTCCAGATTGTAATGTTAAAAATTAAATTGTTTCAATTGGAAAGTCTTATTAGTTAAATAAATGCAAGCGCCCTATTAAAACTTTATGAAATATTTTAAATTTTAACATAACGTTAACATAATATATTTATAATTAAAGGCTTGTATTAAATATTAAATATAATTTCAGTCTAAAATATTCCATTCTTAAACCATACATTTTAAATTTTTAAATTAAGAAAAAGAAAAGTTATTCAATATTTGAAAAAGTCTGACTGGTTATTTAAAACCAGTAATTATAAATTAAATATTCATAACTAATCAAAATTCCTTTAAAATTTGAAATGATTTATAATAATTTAAACGAAGTGTCTATGTGTACCTACAAAATCCGACTTTTCGTGCCAAAATTCCGGTGCAAATATTCCACGACCTAATTTGAAACAAAATATAGATTTCGGCAGATTTCGAACAAAAATTTAGAAGCTTTTTATGAATTTTGACAGACTGCAGAAAAAAAAACAGTTCCTAAGAAAATTGGAAATGATTTTTTATTTTAATTAACTAATTTTAATAGAATATTTTAAAAGATATATAAAGATTTACAAAATTATCAAACGTGAATGTGGAAGATTTTTAAAAAAGTTCTTTAATTTGGTATAATTAAAAAAAAATTAAATTGAAAAAATCTAAAATAACATGTAGATGTTTCAAGATATTGAGGAAACTTTCCAAGCATATTAAGGATTCTTAAACTATTTAAAATAAAAATAATGTAACTTTTAATTTGGACAGGAAATTTTTTTTTACTAATTTATATTTGGAACTGGAATTTATAAAGAATAATAATAACTATGACTTGGAACCGGGAATTTTCAAATTTTAATGAATTGAAACTGGTATTTATCCAAAAGAATTATATTTTTTTTGGAACAGGGAAAATTTAAATATTCAAATCAATTTCGAGCTGGAACAGGGAATCTTTTAATAAGTGAATTGTAATTCTAAGGTTTAACGTGATATTCTTGAAAAAAAAATTATAATTATAATTTTTAACAGGGATTTTTTTAGAAAAATTCTAACTCTTATTTAAAACAGAGATTTTTCGAAGAGAAATAAAACACGGATTTGTACAAGAATTTTCAATTTTTAATCAATATTGAGTTGAAACTGCAATTTAAGTAATTCTAAACTGGATTAGAATTTTGAATTGCTTAAAATGGTATAATTGTAAACATTTTTAAATTAATTTATTGATTCCTCTATTTAGAGCATTCAAAATGATAACGTCAATTCATACTTTTCGAAGTGAATCTGAATCTTTAATCTTTACAATTTATAAAAGTTAAAAAATTTTGAATGTGACAGTTTTACTGCATTTAATTTAAAACTGTTTAGTTGAAAAGTGTTAGGATCTTTATTTATATACGTGTAATTTATTGAGCACTTTAATGCAACATTTTTGAATGAGCCAACTTTTAAACTTTAATTTTCAATGTTTAAAATTCAAGAGTTTCACTTTGAGTGTTTGCATTTTGCAGTTCAGTTTTGATTACTTCGAATGGAACAATTTTTAGATTTATTGTTCGTTTATTAAATAACTGGGAATTTTGTTCTTCGATTAAAATGGTCACCCTTTTTCACATCTGACGTACGTAGTGAAAATCTTGAGTGGTAGGTCTTGTAAGAAAGAAGATCTGCTTTATGATAAAGTATTCCATAGCAGTAATCTTCTCGAACCGAAAAATATTCTCCTGCAAGACAGCTTGGGTCAATTGTCAACGGTGGCGGAATTGAAAAAACTCTCAAGTGCCGTTTTAGCAGCCGGTAAAGCTCTGCCTTGGACTGTAGAAACTGATGTGCTCAAGGCCGAATATTGAGCTCTCATATTTTATGTAAAAAATCTAATGGGAGCAAAGAACTACCCGACTGTGAGTAATGTTGTGAAAGCCTTCGTAACTCTGTCTCATGGAAACGTCGATGTTGAGAGGGGGTTTTCATTTTCTGGTCGTATTCTCACTGATTGCAGAGCGCCTATAAATGAAAGGACGTTGAATTCAATCCTCTCAGTCAAATATGTGCTAAAACATTATAACAATTTTCTTCACTAAGGAGCTTCTCGATTTTGCCAAGTGCGCCCTTAATAGAGGTGTACAACTTTGCTTCCGCGGTTTTTCGATAGGTGGCTGCAGCGGTAAGTGCCGGTTGAAACAGGCAGGTCAAACATTTCATACAGTAAGCTTGGACATCTGTTAACATAACGACAGCACCACATTAGTGAATTTGTGTTTGCATCAGAAGTTTATTCTCGATCGAAGATGTCAGTTTTGAGCCAAATTCTCTTAATTTGCGGAAAGTGTTGATTTTCTGTTTTCATTTGAAGAAAACTGCATCTGAGGCTCACCGAATGCTCTCAAGTGTTAACGGTGAGGCAGCTGTTAGTGAAAGAACGTGTCAAGAGTGGTTTCAACGCTTTAAGAGCGGTGATTTTGATGTTGAGGAGCGGCATGGCGGTGGAAGAAAGAAAATTTTCGAAGATACCGAACTGGAGGCATTACTTGCTGAAGACTCGTGCCAAACTCAAGAAGAATTAGCCAAATCATTGGGAGTCACTCAAAAAGCAATTTCGAAACGCCTCAAAGCCATCGGAATAATTAAGAAGCAAGGAAATTGGGTTCCTTACGAATTAAAGCCAAGAGACGTTGAACGCCGTTTCTTTGCTTGTGAACAGCTGCTTCAAAGACATAATGGGGAGGGGTTTCTACATCACATCGTGACCGGCGACGCAAAATGGCTCCACTACGACAATCCCAAGCGCAGATAATCATGGGGAATGTCCGGACATGCCTCCACGTCAACAACAGAAAATCAACACTTACCGTAAATGACGAGAATTTGACTCGAAAACTGACATCTTCGATCGGGAATACACTTCTAATGCTAACACGAATTCACTAATGTGGTGCTGTCGTTATATTAACAGATTTCCAAGCATACTTTATAAAATGTTTGACCTGCCTGTTTCAACCTGCACTTACCGCTGCAGCCATCTATCAAAAAACGGCGGAAGCAAAGTTGTACACCATTTGAAAATTATTTCAGGGCACGAAGGAAAAAGAAGGAAGAAGCTGACGTACCTAGGCGTAAAGAAAAACAAAGGAAGAAAGATCAAGAAGAAAAACTGCGCAAAATATATAAAAGCAGGAAGAAATTGCACTCCGAAGAAGAGATGGTTGCTTTTTTGAGAAAATAACATAAATTAAAACATTCTAGCAAGCTCTTAGAGGAAGCTAAGATCAGATTGAAAAGGCTCTAGAAAAACAAACCATGGAGGAAATTCTATTCGCTCCGGCTATGCATCGTTGAATATAAATACGGCAGTTATGTGAATGGTTTGTTTAGATTGTAATAAAATGAAGGCAATTTTTTTAACAGCCGAAAGCAATATGTTTACATGTGAAAAAGTAAAATTTTAGATAATTAAAGTCTATGGGATTGGATAATCTCTCTATTTGCAATAAGAACAGTTCACACTATAATAATATGAATGTATGGGGCCGTACTTCAATTACGTAACGGATTCTAGGCCCTCTCTAATCGCCCTCCTACCCCCTGTAACAAATCATCAAAAAATACTTCTACCCCCTCCCTCTCTCTTACTGTACGTATTTTTTAATTTTTAGAAATGTTTTGCTACTTAAAATTGAATTTGCAAACTTAAAAGATAAATTGCCAACAAAAAGAATCATAGTTTATATTTCAATCCAAAACGAAATTTATAACAGACCAAAACACACACTCATCTCCCTCTATATTTCTGTTTCAGATAAATCATCCCACTTTTGGATATAAATGCAACTATTTAGTAGAAAATTCAACAGTTTTGTTAAAGTCTTTTTTTCTTGTTTAAAATTCCGTCTTTTTTATTGAAAATTTCATTTTTTTCGTGGAAACATGTTTCTTGTTTAAAAATTCATATTTCGATCGCGCAAAGTCAATTGAAGTCCTTAATAACAGAAAATTCAACTATTTTTACAAAATATATCTTTTAGATTTGAAAATTCATCTCTTTAGTACAAATATCATTTTTTAAATAAAAATGCAACTTTTTGGTTAAAAGTTCTTTTTCTTTGTTTGAGTATTCGACTATTTTGTTTGAAGGATTTGGTTGATTCACTTTGTTAAGAAACCTTTTTTGTTGATAAAGATTTATATTTTTAGTTGAAAATTCAACTCTTTAGGTAAAAGTTATTGTTAAAAATTTAATTTTCGTTTGAACGCTTATGTCTTTGTTTAAAAATTTAACTGTTTAGTAGAGAAGCCTTTTTTTGTTTAAAATTAATTTTTTAACTCAAAATATAGCATCAGTTTACTATGAAATTAATATTTTTGCTCGACAGTCATATTTTGGTTTGAAAAGTCAAGTTTTCTAGGGAAAATTTGTATA
>JAAAKG020127384.1:0-14830 GCA_010014905.2 Druon quercuslanigerum
AATGTAGACTGTTCCGTAAATTGTTTCTCCACTCACCGATAGATAAAGTTACACCCTAAATTTATTAGGACGTAACACTCTTATGCTTTTACGAATCCCCGTCACTCCCTGTTTCCCCGTCTTTTTTATTTTCAACCTACTCCATTTTCATCGCCGGTGAGCGCACTAGCACCTTTCTCTTTTTGAAAGGGTCTTGCTCTTCTAAATTTTTCTCTGTAGATGGTTCTGCCTCCTTTTGCTTTTCTAAGAACTCCTTTATGATCTTTGCACTTTTCTTGTTCCCCATCTCGCTTATAAAGTATTTTTTCTGTCGACCCCGTGACCTCTTTTTATCCCCTTGATCTGGTTCTTTTTCCTCTAGGTCGGGTCCGACATTTTCATTTTTCTTTTCTCACTGCTTTGCATCACCGATTCTTGTTGGACGCTGTTACGCCTGATGTCACGTTTTGCGGTCCTGATATTTGCGATTCAAAGCTTTCTTGCGGCAAAATGTCCATTATGTGTTACTCTGACTGCACGCTGCTTACCCCTGCTAAAGCCACCGGCACTTTTTTTATTTAAGACAGTTTTCTTCCTAACCTTTTTCACCTATCCTATTCCAGCCTATTCCTAGACGTTCACTCTAATACACGCTAAAACCAGAAGTCTTTAAATAGTTAATTATTATAACTGCAGATTATTTTATTTAGTTGAAAATACATTTCTCAGTTAAAACTTTTTGGTAAAAAATCGTTTTTTACTAATAATTATACTATTTTATGTTAGTTCAGAAAATCTTTCTTTGTTAAAAATTGTGATTTTATATTTTTCGAGGTAGGATAATAATATACCTTCGGAACTAAGTTTTGGGATAGTCAACGTAAGACAATTCAAATTAAATATTTTGGGCGCCAGATCTTTCATAGATCAATCTAACTTAACGTAAGATAATTTTGACGTAAGATAATTTTTCAACGTAACGTATAATCGGGGCTTTCTTGGCCAACCGATTATTAAATTGAATAGAAACTTTCTTGATCAACAAATATAATTAACGTAAGATAATATATTCGACGTAGGTATTAACGTAACGTAACATAAGATAATTAATAACCAGGGCTTTCTTGGCCAAAGGATTATTAAATTGAATAGGGACTGTTTTGGTCAACAAATTCAATTAACATAAGATAACATATTCAACGTAAGAGGGTGGTTCTTTTTATTATAGGTTCCTTAAATTAATAAATAATTACTCAAAAGATCAGTTTAAAAAGGTATCAAAATGAATTTATTCAGAGTTATGAATCGATATAAATCAAAAGTTAGAGTTAAATTTGTGAACAATAAAACAGCTCAAGTCAGAACTTCTTAAAATATAAGAATAAAAATAAAAAATCTAAAATCTAATAACTAACAATTAATGTTAGTGCTCAAACCAAGAACACTTCATGATTTAATACAATAAAACAAACTAACTAAGCAAGAAATGCATTTTAGGTTATGTAAGAAACCAGCAGAAAAAGGGGCTCAGCGAATCACAATCTTTGGGGAAAATCCGATAAAGGGACTTACATTTCAGATAAATGGGGAAAAAATTAGCAATAAAGGTAAAATCAATACCATAAATACATATAATTATCAAAAAAATACACGCAAAGAAAGGGAGTCAGCGAATCACAATATTTGGGGAAAATCAGATACAGGGACTCTCATTTCAGATAAATGGGGAAAACATCAGCGATAAAGGACAAAATCAGCAAAATAATATAAAAATACATAAAGAAATAAAGTCACAAATTCAACCAAATAAATCAGAAACATAATGAAATCGAAATAATGGTGAAACTCTGTGTTCACGTGCTCGATACAAAATTTAGCACCATGGCAAGATAGATTTACTTAAAATAAATAGCTACGTGAACAGAGGTTTGCCATAGGAAACAAGAGGACTTTACCGGCTGAATTCTTGAACACTTCCTCGCGACACACGCGTCAGCGCGAACCAGAAAACCATGCAGCTTCAAGGATCACTGTCGGAAAAGAGTTGGAATGAGAGCGAGTGACGCTCTACGCTTCTATAAGTAGCTTCAGTCAAGCGGCCATTGTGACTGAGCTCGCCGCTTATTGGTTGAAAAGTTACACAAGAAAATGTTGCAGATTGCAGTGTGGCGCGAAATGAGGAAAACTACAAAATGATTTCTCGCCTATTTGCCAAGTTAATATATGAATATATATTGTTCGATGACTGAAACGAAGTCTTTCCTCTCCGACAATACTTTAAATTAATGCATTTCGAGCTCACTAGGCAATAATATAGTTCTTGCACGAATAAAAACAGTTAATTTAAATCGTAGTATTTCGGGCCTGGGCTACAAAGGTCTCACTAGCTATGCTGGAGATTGACTAAGAATCCTTTTCAAGCCATGATGACACAACGCCCAACGCAAGAAGAATCACCAAGACGAGGTAGAGATGGTAGTTGGCAGCAATTAACATAGATGGAGGTTGGCGGCAATATTCAAAATCAATCCTTCTCATCCGGCTACGATGTTTCAACGCATAACACAAGATAAAGCATCATGACAAGATAGAGTTGCAGAAAATATTTAAAATCCTTGATTCGAAAAAGTTATTAAGCGAATTCCTCGGACGTCTCCTTAGAGGTCGATTATCCTTTATTTTCCAGGTGATGTTGATCTCCCGGAAAATAATACAAAAGAAAAGAGAACGAATCAGCCTTAAATATAAATAATAAGATACAAAAATAATGAGTCATGAAGTGTCTGTGATCCTAGAAGTGCCATATTTATAAATAATAACGAAAAATCGAGACTATTGTGTGATGCCAAAATTGCAACATCACAAAAGACAACATATTTCTTGCACATTTTGGAAAAATTCTGAATTTTGCAAACAATTATAGTAAATATAATCATAATAATATTATAAAATTAATATAATAATAATTATTAAAATTACAGTTGTAAAATTATTTAAAGTGATAAGAAATAACGAAAAGATAAAAGTAGGCAATAAGAAATAAAAGCACCTTCGTTTTCTATAAATATAAATTTGTTTTTAAAAATGTAGTGTTTATTCAAAAAAATATTTTATTGTCGAAACTAAATTGAAAAAATAAATTAATTAACATAAAATAATACAATAAATAAAAAATATTTGCGCAAAATAAGTTTAACATTTATTAATTATTATTTTTTTACAAATATTATGATACTTTTTTTTAAATTTCTCATATTCTGGCATTGTATAAATCTAAAATTTTCCTCTCTCCGCAACTTTATTTACGCTATTATCATAAATTAAATAGTTTCTGGAATTTAAATAATTTCAATATTTAATTATTGATTTTATGGGACGACATATCATATCATACATATCGGCAAAAATGATTTTGCATTGGAAAATAATAAAGAAAAGGAAATATGCTTTTCAAGCAAATTTATTCCTTTTATTGATTATTAATGAATTTTTTAATCGTCTAGATTTACGAATCTTATAATGTCAAATTGTCGACAATATTTGAACTTAGTCATTTTTTTATTTGGTGCGATTTCTTTTTAAGAAAAACATTTTATTTTATTAGTTAATTTGGGATTTTATGGGGCAACTGAAAAATCCGAAAAAGTAAAATTCTGGCACAGTTGTTTTTATATTTATAACATTAATCATTTTAAAAATAGGTCTCAATGCAAACTATTTTTGTAAAAGCGAATTGTAGTTTTTTCAAATTACTAATTTTGTGATTAAAACTTTTTTTCTTATTGCTCTTTTGCCTTGAGAAATATGTTTAATTTTTTTAGTTACTGATATTTAGAATTGGAATAAAATTATTAAAAAAAATACATTTAACATATAAAATTTCTCACTGTGACAAAAATCCATTTCTTTGAAACCAGCGCTTGTCATTTATAGTAATTTTTTTAATTTTTTAATTTTTGTTGCCTTCTCTTGAATCAATTACGGTTTACGTTAAATTATTTGAAATTTATCTTAAAATCGTATGTACTTCATTGTTTTTTTCAATTGTTTTAATTTTCTTCTAAATTAGCTCCAAATTTTAAAAATTCAGTCAGTTTTGATCATGCTTTTTAAATTGTTCATAATTCAGACTACCGAAATTTAGAGCCAATTTATCTATTAATAAAAAAAAATTTCATCAAAAGAATTTTCATCCCTTAAATCAATTTTTTTCATCTGAACTATATAAAATACATAAAAGTAGGTCACATAGCCTCCAAAAACATAATATTTAAAAAAAGTTTTTTTTAATTCTAGAATGTTGAAGCTTTTACGTAAAAAGTGAATTAAAAAAAGCTTAATTTTCAAAAAAATAGTTGATTTTTAATTAAACAAAAAATAATTTGCAAAGAAAAATTTAATAATGTACTGTTTGAACTAAAGAAAATTTTACTTCTTAATAAAACACAGATTATATTTCAACCGAAATTTCTGATAGATTCTGAGCAGTATTATAGATTATAACAATATTTGCAATCTCTTTAGGGAGAATATTTGTGACAAATTTGACCATTTTAGATATGTGAATTTTTCTCTCAAGAAAAAATACAGAAAGAGACTATGTCAGCTGGAATTATTAAAACTTAGCACTTCTTTCCACAATTGGTTATCGAATACGCATGAAATATTACTTTTCAAATATCAAGCCCATAAACCTGTTTCAGAGGCTTTAAAAAAAATTCCGTAAAAGGTCTCAACAAAATATATAATTTGAATACATGTATATTATTATAACTTATAATATACATTGGTCTTATTGACATTCAAGTTCCTAAATAAAACTATTTCAGAAGGACCATTTTCTTCTGTTATGAAAAAATGTTTCTAGATTTTTTTCTCCATAAGAATTAGAACATTTTTATTAATTAATAATTTTACACTTTACTGAAAGGATAAGTAGCCTGTCAGAAGGTAACTTTAGCTAATTCAAGTTGTCAATCATTGCACAGGTACACTACGCAATTAGGTAAAGCCTGAGAGCAAACATGTTACAGAAATCTTCTGATTTCGAGTCCCGCAAAGTAAAAACTAAACATTTGGAATTAAGAAATTTCGGTTGCATAATCATGCGAAATTAATTAAAAGACTACAATTTTTCTGATTTCAAATTTTTTTAGTCAAATTCCAGGAGCCAATTTTGAAATTAAAAATTGTGAAGCTTTAGCACTAAAGAATATTAAATTGAATGCATGAATATTTTTTACAATTCATGTCTAATATACCCGTGAGATACCATATCCCACTTTTTGTTAAATAATTTCTTAACTTGAATACATTTCGTCTAATGTTAAAAAAATTTCAATTTGTTTAAATAATTTTGATTCTCTCAAGCAGTTATTTTTCGATAACTAAAAAAATTAAACAAAATAAAACATCTACATAATAATTGCATGTGTTCTATTTTATTTAATTTTTTAATTATCGAAAAAGAATCTATTGAGCAAATAAAGAATTTTTACACAAATGGAAAATCGTTTAACATAAAAAAATCAAAACTTTGTAATTATTTAACAAACTTAGCACAGGGTACTAATTTAAAAATAAAGTTGATTTCTCCTGCTTGATTTTTATAATTTTTGAAAATAAGCAACAAATCATTTTTTAAATTATTAAATTCACTAAAACAATTAAAAATGATTTTAAAAGTGATAGAAAATATTAAATTTGTCCATTAGTAATTAGCTGTACTTCTTTTCAATCCCTAAAAAGTTTCGCTCATTTTCAAATTTCGAAAAAAAAAAATTTCGGATTTTCTTTTTCCGTCAATGGAAACTTTGGAGGGGGTATCTTGCTCTGTAGCTCGAAAAGCGTTTTGGGACGACCCTAATACATACATTCTCTCGTGCATATTTGTGCCCATTAGTAGGAGACTTTAGAAAAACAAGATAAGAGTGATAAGAACCATGGTCTATATAAAAACACATTTTCCAAAGCGTATTCATTCTTCCGGGTACTAGAATCCGATTTGAAGACTTTACAATCTATTCATTACCTCGCCGGATTCTTAAGGGAATCCAGAAACAGGTAAGTGTTTAATTTTCCATGTAAAAATATATTTGTAATATTGTCTTCCTCATATGAGTTTAGAGTATGCTGAGCTTCGAAATGTATCAGTTACACTTGGTAGTAACTGTTCTTCTCAGTCTCATCTTAGGAACGAGTAAGTGATATTTAAACATATATTTTTAAACAGATTTCATCATTTTCTATCGAAAAAGGTTAAATATGATTTCTAAATTAGGATATAGAAATAGAAATATAAGAAAATGCACAAAACTGATATGTTTATATTCTGTTAAATAATAAAAAAGCATGATCTCTTCAAAATTTATCAAGAAAATAATAGCTATAATTTAGATTATTTCCTCCTGTCAGAAAGCTTTCTCATTTTTATTTGTTTCTTACAGAAGCATTCAGTTATAAGGATGCTAACAATTAGGGCGAAAAATATAAAGCATGTAAAGGGAAAAATCAATCTCCCATATTTATTGAACCGTCCGATATAATGGAATTTACAGATTCTAAGAAACCACCACTTAAACTTGCAGACTTTGAGAAAGCTCCTAAGAAATTGACCATCAAGAATACTGGCCATACTGGTATTACACGTTATTTTTTTTCATTCACACATTTAATTCTATTTTTCACATTTTTTTCTTTTTACCCTATAATATAGTGGAAATGAAAGCCAAATGGACTGAAGACGCTCCAAGTTGTTCTGGTGGACCCCTTAATGGGAAATACGTATTTGAGAAAGTCACTTTTCATTGGGACCCAAAAGGGGTAAGTATTCAATAATTTTTGACAAATACGACAGTTTTATCAAAGAACGCGTTGCTTTCGTATTTTTATCTTTATTGACAGAATGAGAATTTACTATAGTAAAACTTGTAAATAGACTATGTCACCTCGACCTACATAAAGTATAAGCTGTTCCTTTAAAATGAGAACGCTCTTAATCTATTAAACGTTACATATTATTGAATCAATCCGTTACTGAAGATAATATTTATATTAATCATAACTTTTTTTATGAATAAAAAGTATACTCATGAGTCTGAATCTGATCCGATAGAAAAGTAAGTAAAAAATGTTCTCTTTATATTTTTGTTTGCGTTAAGACTGGAAAGACATCTGATATTGAATTTCATTATATAATTTTTGTCCAACAGACAGGATATGGAGATGCATATGTTTTTTTATAACACAGATATGAAATCATTTAAAAAAGCTCAAAAACAAAAGGGCGGTCTGGTAGTAATGAGCATGGAGTTTTCGGTAAGAAGTGCAAATTAATTAATTTAATTGCTTTTCGTGGATGATTTGTCCCTTGTAGAAAATGTCGGTTTGACGTGCTTGCAATTAGAGCATAGTTTAGACTGTCTTTCCTGGCACCAGTTTTTCTTTAATAATTGGCCCAGTCTATAAAGTCGTTCGGTAGACTTAATTTAATTAGTGCATTATCTAGACAGTCTAATGTAGGCATTCTTTTCTGGCCCAGTCGGGTCATCCCAAATATTTGTTTGCACATTTCAAAAAAAAGAGAGGGGATTTAAAAGTAACAAACATGAAATACAAAAAATTACAAACAAATACTTTTTTTTCCTTTTCATGTAGTCAGTCTTTACGGGCCCTAGACGCTTTTAAAAAATAAAAAATGTACATTAAAAGCAACAAATTTTTTTCGTACCATCTAAAAAATCTTTAAAAAAATGTTTAACCTTAATCATTTGAGATATATTTTCATATGCCGACTACCTAGCTCTAGATTAGTTTGTTCAGACTATCATTTGACAAAAAAAACCGCTTAACTTTTACTGAACACTATAATAGACCTTCCTAACAGCATCGAATTAGCCCACAGTAGGGGAAAAGTACATCTTTTGGTTCAAATTATGATTTCGGATGAACCTGCTGACCGATTTAAATGTTTTTTTAAAGCTGATAAAATTTCAAAGAAAGTTGTTCTGTCTGATTTTTAATTAAGTTTTTAATTTTTTTAAAAGTAAATAAACATGACCAAAAACATGGCAATTTTTCTATTTGTCGTTCCGGGTGCTCGACAGTAATAGGAACATTTTTATAATCGTCGACGTTTCATAAGTTTACATTTTATAAAGATATTCCATCATGATGCAATTAACAAAAAAATTGGTTATTCAGAAATTAATTGTTTAAAATGTCGTTTCTATAATTTTCAATAATTGAAAGTTTTTTAAGTTATATTGCAAAAAATTTGAATGGAAACAATATTTTAATAAAAAACATTTCTCTGAACACTATTTTTGTTAATATTATAAACAAATTTAATAAGAAAATGCATTATTCAGACATTTGTCGTCAGAAACATTCGATTTTTCCGATTTCAATTTTTTGTTTAGGAACCTCATGATGACTTCCGAAGAATTCATAATTTGTGGACATATTTTATGACTTTTCCAATTAATTTAATTAAAATTTTATTTTTTTGGCTTTTGTCGACGGAAAAACTCGTTTTTTCAATGCCAGTCCTTTTAATTGGGAACTTCACGATAATTTCAGTTTCTTGTGACGTTTTTCAAAAAATTTAATTTTTCAATTATAAATGTTACTTTTTAAAATTAAAACAAAAACTGCGTGTCCCATAAAAAATTATTTAAGACGAATTTAAATGAATTTTCGTTTTTTTTTTGCAAGAACAACTTTTTCTATTAATTTTTTTCATAGCTTGTGTGGTTTGTCCAAAACTTTAATTTTGTATTTTTACTGCTGTTTATTACGGCTCAAAAATACTATGCATTTTATCGAAAAGTAATTATTCACAAATTTGTAGCTCTTTTTAGGACGCGTAATTTTAGCTAAGTCATTTTTTCGAATTTTGCATAGATCAGCAGCAAAATGGAATTTTTGATTTTCCATTATTTTTTGTATCATCAAAATTTTATTTAAAAAATTTTTCAACTCACCCCAACAATTTTTCATGATAATCTTGTCGGGCTTTAAAAAACTAAAGTTTTTTTTCGTTTGACTTTTTTCATATCATGCTTTGTTTGGCTACAAATGTTCACTTCGGTTTTTTTTATTTATTTTAAAAATGCTATAACTCTGATAATTTTTATTCTTTCGGAAAAGTTATACGTTAAATTATTTGGAGCTTCTGAGTAATATAAAAAGCCGTACTTAGACTTTTTAAATCTTTAAAAAAATAGTCTTAAATATTTTGAAAATGTGCTCACTTTTTAAATTTTTATACAAAATAGCTGGTTTACGAACTTGAACTTAATTTTTATGCCGAAAAAAGTGTGCCAAAGAAGAATCTAATCTGATGAATCTTTTGAATGTCATCGTGCATGCAGTGTACAGAATACAGACAGACGACCATCAGGAGGCGTCAAAACGTGGAGATTTTATGAAAACCGACAAAGTACAATTTTACATAAAACCAATAACTTCTCATTAGGATGAGAATGTAAAAATGTTTTTTTTCGTCACATTTATTTTTTTATAAAAATATTGAAAATCTAAATTAAAAATCAGGGTGGAAAAATTTCTTTGAAATTCTGTCATCTTTTAAAAAAATGCATCTAGATCGATCCACAGGTTCAGCCGAAATCGTATTTTAAACCACAAAATTTACTTTTTCCCAGCTGTCCCTAGAACAAAATCTTCGACTTGGTTTCGACTTTAATTGCCTTCAATCAAGGCATGCTGAATTCCAAAAGGTCGACTTAATCATGTCTCAGTTTTGAGATAGAGGCAGGCTTGAATTTATGTCTGGGAAACGAGTTTCACATCTTGAAGACATATATTTATATCTTGAGAAAAATTTTGGTGACTCCAAATCGAACGGTTTATATCTCCGAGTGCATACCTCTCCTAAAAAAGGGTTATCCTGACAGTTACCAATACTAATATATATTAATGAATAAACAATCTTGTACTTTTTTATACTGTATATATATCCAATCAATATCTTTACGGATTTTCATTTGTATTATACTTGTTTGATGAGGATATCGAAAGGGTTGTTTGTTTGTTTAATTTAATCATTACAAATTTATCATTTATCAATTTCAATCTCATTTATAAGTCGAAAAAGTTACGAACTTCTCAGCCAAGAGAAGGCTCGTCTTGAGATAAGTAAACGCTCTCTTACCTCTCGTGACCATAAGGGTAAGATGAAGGTTTATGTTTTGACTCAGTTTTGAGACGCAGCGAGACATCGATGTCTTGAAGACGAAATCAAGACAATACCAAGTCGAAATCAAGTCAAAGCATTTTTACTCGGGGTGTAGCGGTCAAGGCAGTCTATCTTGAACCAAAATAGTTTCTTGTTAATTGTTTTCTCGGGGTTCTTATTTATTTGTATGACAATCTAAACAAATATTTTATGCAAAAAATATAAAATATAAAATTATTAGAAAATTTTTTTGAAGATATAAAAATACCCTTTCATCTTTACAATTTATTGGAATACCTTCAGATAATGAAGATCTAGTAAAGAAGCATATTTCTACAAAATTGAACCAAATAAAAAATAAAATAAGGCATTACGCGAAGTCCTGTATTACTGACTATCGTAACATTTTAGAGTAAATATGACTTCTTACGTAAATATTCACTTCTTACGAAGGTTCGTTAGAGTCTCCCCCTTGCTGGGAATCTGTGACTTGGTTCATACTGGCCTATCGTGGTGCTGTTCCCAAAAGCCTGGTAAGAATGTATTTTTTTTTTAAATAGTAACGAAAATAAGTTTGAAATTTTGTTTACTATCACTACTTTGTATTCGCATTCTTTTTAGCTACATGAGTTCACGAAAATTCAATTGGAAAATGGAGACACGTCGAATGTTAGACCTACCCAGCCTCTTAACAAACGTAAAGTTATGTCAGTATATACTTCGAAAATAGGTATGAACTAATTTTTGTTAATTAGCTGCGCATTGGAAAGGTTTTATGCAGTTTTTCTCTCCCATGGTCAAACGGCCAAACAAATGCGAGCGCCTCTAGGAAAATCCGGCTGCAGACGGTATGGGGTAGAGTGTATGGATATGGGTTTCTTGTATGCAAATCTAAGAAATAATTGTAAAAGTTAGTTATGAAATAAAATTTAGTACTTGGTTGCATCAAAAACTATTTCTTATTTCAAGTATATATTCCCATTTTTGCACACGTAGGTATAAACTATTACAAAATATCCCACCTATCGAAATATTTTCAAGATGAAATCAAGCTTTAGGTTGATATATTTTTGCCATAAAGTGGGAAAAAGAATCCTGTTTTCGTGTAGATGGTACTTATAGTGGGTAAAAGTTGTATTTGTCGAAAAGTAGTTAGAACTCTGAATTTTAGTTAGATTGTATAATAAATTCGTTTCTATATAAGTATAATATAACTCAAATATGTTAAAATTTTCAAAAGAATATATCTATATGTCAAAAAATAATGTTAAACTTTTGCTAAGTACAGGTTCTGAAATAAAATAATAATACAGATTTTTAAATATCAAAAATGGTGCTCGAGCGAGAACTTTTTAAAAATGTGCACAAAAACCAGTCAGTTGGATTGTGTAAACCACAGTTATTTGAGAAAAGTTAAATATTTCGTTGTAATGTGTTATTTGTGATGTAATATCCTAAAAAAATTAATACAAATGCTAACGTGACATTTTTATATTCGATTGAATTAAACAAAATTAAGAGAATTTAAAAAAATTCAAGTACCATAAGCTTTTGAACAGTTTTGACTTAAGATGTGAACAAAGGTAGACCTTGTCCAATTAAATTTAGGCGTAGGATAATAATCTAGAAATAAGACGATTATAGGGCTAAAATGCAGACGTAAAAAAACTAAAAATGAGCTGTTAGTCAGAGAATGGGCTGAAATTCAATTCTTTGATGGACTATTTTATTGCAAAGCAAAATATGTACTTAAATTAATGGTCTAAACGAATCAGCGACAGTATAATTTACTTTGTTGTTGCGGAGGAAAGACTAAGAGAGTTAGTCAAAGATACAAGGGTCATGACGGTTTCTGAATACAGTACCGATCATTACCTTCTGATCTCCAAAATTAGCTTCGGTCGGGGATGGAGAAATAAAAAACAAGAAAGCAAGACAAACACGAATCAAAATCAAGAACCTACAGAAACCGGATGAACGAATAGATTTCCAAAATAGGATAATCGAAAGAATAGGTAAGGCATCTTGAGAGGCGCTTATACGGAATAAAGATATAGAAGGCGTGTGTGGTACCGTGGTTGTAGAAAGAATTTCTGGTGACGCATGGTGGAATGATAAAATTGCCGCTGCAAAAAAAAAGAAAAATGCATACAGGAGAACTTTAAACATGACAGGTCTTAGCGACGAGGAAAGAAATAGACGTATAAATGATTACAGGCGCAAAAAGAGGATGTTAAAGTCATTAATTAGAGAATGCAAAGACAAAATTAGAGCAAAAGAAGACAAGAAAATACAAAACGAGTTTGAAGGAAGCAAGAAACTACTCTATAAATCACTTAAAGGAATTGAAAGTACAGAAGTTTTTAAGGTGAGAATTGGCGAAGGGGAATTGCAATATAAGGCAGGCGGGGTTAGTGACGCTTTCAGAGACCATTTTAAAGGACAATCTAAAAATGAAGATGTAGAACATCATAATGTCGATGCACAACACAATGCGTTAGAAAACTCTATTGAGAAAGTATGTGTCATTGAGGTTAGGGATATAATCAAGAACTTGAAAAACGGTAATGCTTCCGGCGTGGACAGTATTAACGCTGAAATGCTTAAACACGGTAACGAGTACATAGCACGTAGACTGTGCGAACTAATGAATCTATGCATCGAAATAGGAGAAGTCCCAGGTGATTGAAAAAAAAGCGATTATCGTCCCAATATACAAAAGAAAGGGAGATAAAAGCGACTGCATTCATTACACAGGGATCAGCTTATTAAGTACCGTAAGTAAAATATACCTAAAGATACTTATTCGAAGGGTAATGAAAATAACAGAAGACAAGATATTATACAAGGCGTTAGACAAGGATGCGTTATGTCTTCATGACTATTTAAATATTTATGGTTAAGTGTTTAAGAATAGCAGTTAGTAAGTAAGGGTACGTGGGTTGTCATGGCAGAATTTATCGAAGATTCGCAAAGAATGTTAAATAAATTAAATGCAAGCATGAAGAGCATGGGCCTAAAAATAAACGTAAATAAAACAAAAACTATGGTGTTCAAGGGAAAGTGTGAGAAAACAATATGCAACATTGTGTTAAATGATAAGAGAATTTAACAAGTTGATAAATTCGTATACCTTGGTAGCTTATATACTAGGGACGGGAAAATAGATAAGGAGTTAGCTAGACGCATAAAGGAAGGTAAGAAGGTTATTAATAGAGCAGGTCCCCTTATCAAAAGTAAAAATATACCAAATAAGTCTAAAATGGCAATACATAATTCTATATTTGTACCAACTGTACTATGCGGCAGCGAGACATATACCTATCAAGAACAAGATAAGAGTAAAATTAATGCACTCGACATGAGATTCTGGCTACAGAATCTTTCAACGAGTAATTATTAAGTAATACGTTCACATTAAAAGTGTTTTCTAAATATTCCTAAATTTTATCTCTAGTATTTTAACAGATTGAGGTCAGCGAAGGCTATCGAAACATTACGAAAGCGTTGACCTTTTTCTTCTCTTAGATACAGTAAATTACAAAAAATACATATAAGACAAAACTTATCTTAGAAGCTGGAAAAATCTGGGTAATGCCGTCAATCTCTACGCTCAGCATTTTCTAAATAAAATTATGCTACGTGCTTCATTTAATCGTGTTATAAGAAACTAAATACCGATGAGTGTGTTGAACTTAAGAAAAAGAGCCGTAGAACAACAGTCACTGGAGAAAATAGTGAAATTGCTGTATTGGCTGCAGTGGCCAATAATCCTCACATTAGTATACGAGAAATCGCTTCTGATTAATAAAGGTAAAAAATAAATATCATCCGTATCATGTCTTTTTACATCAAGAACTTCATGGCGTTGATTTCAAAAATCGAGTAGCTTTTAGTTAGTGGGCACGTGAACTAATACAACAACATCCCAATATTATTCAATGTTATTTGAAGACATGAGCTCATAAATACGACAGAACATGTAGTTTCAACATGATGGTTGGCCGGCACACTATTCAGTGGTAGTACGAGAAGTTCTTGATTGTGATTTCCATGTGCGATGGATTGGTAGAGGAGGTCCGATAAATTGTCCTGCAAGATGGCCAGATCTTACTTCACTGAATTTATTTTTTTGGCTCTATCTGAAAGACAACGTGTACAAAGAAAAACCAACAACACGTGAGGATATGTTTGACTAAAGGTCATCATTTTGAGCACATACTTTAATTCAAAGATGATTCCCTAAGTACGCCGAATCTCGAGAGGCAAGATACTTACATTAATCAAGCACCCTGAAGGAAACAGAAAACTGATAAGTCCACGTCGTTGTTCCTTAGTTTCACTTAAGGTAGTAGTTTATTCAAGACTAAATTCGAGTATTGCAGAATCGTACGCGTGCATTTTTAGTAACAGTAAAATGAAGAAAAATTGAATTTTGTCGATTACAGCGCCATTTATTGCGAAACGAGAAAAATGTTTAAGATAAATCATACGCACTTTTATCCCAAGAATCCGAATATGCAAGAAAAAATACGGGTTACTATTTAAGATATTTAAATATATATTACTATATATTTGTTACGAGCGAATTCCACCGGTTTAATTGTATTTAATGTGACCTGAAAATAATATTTCAAGCCACATTGAATATCG